>JAPMLY010001787.1:0-81115 GCA_026401115.1 Tetraselmis chui
GTAAAGATAGGCAAGCAGACGTCGACTCTAAAAACACACACAAATCCCTATACTTGCCTCTGAAGCACCCACGTTGCTGCGGAAGCGCAATGAGAAGCACCTATTAGAGCAGACCAGACAAAATGAAACCGGGAATTGATGGGGAGTGCGCAACGCTGAGGGGCTCAATAACGATGCGGTGCTGAGCAATATACAACAATTTGTGGAAACGGCCCAGCAACACTGAATTAGCCGGCATAGCGCAAACTTACCTGCCCAGTTGACTCCAGAGAGCAACCCCGGGCCCAAATTCTTGCTGATCAGACTCTCCAGTGAATTTGCATCGTCGGACACCTCCACGTGCTGCAAGCATCACTTTGACGCTGAGTAACGGGAAATACCTCTGATCTACCCTAGCTCCCCCGCACCACCAGCACACTCACATACACACCCACAAACGCAAACAAACTGAGACGCCCTCCCAACGTGTCACTCTCAGCCTAGTACGTCCCCAGACCCTGACTCACCTTTCCGCCATCTTGAGCGCTTGTGAGCGAGGAGTCCATCGGGCCAAAGTCCATTTCGGGCATCTCAGACACCTCCTCGCCCTGACCGACCTCCTCAGACATGCCATAGTACACAGAGCTCTTCCCACCCGGTGACCCATGCTCCTCCGCGCTATAAAATGCACTCTCCTCGCCCCATCCCTCATGATCGTCATTGAGCTGCTCTGACTCCACGGCCACTGCAGCAAGGTGTAGCTCCCCTCTGAGCTTACTGGCTATAGATCGAGGACATATTGAACGTCCATAGCCCACAAGAGAGAGAGGGAAAGAGAGAGAGAGAGAGAGAGAGAGAGAGAGAGAGAGAGAGAGAGAGAGAGAGAGAGAGAGAGAGAGAGAGAGAGAGAGAGAGAGAGAGAGAGAGAGAGAGAGAGAGAGAGAGAGAGAGAGAGAGAGAGAGAGAGAGAGAGAGAGAGAGAGAGAGAGAGAGAGAGAGAGAGAGAGAGAGAGAGAGAGAGAGAGATACGGAAAAAGAGAGGGAGAGCGAGGCGACGAGAGGCCCAAGTCAGCGGGAGCCAAACCTTGACAGGGGGTAGGAAGGTCGGCCGCCGCTTTCATTCTCCCGACCACTCCATTGATTTGCATGATGCTTTGCACAGTTGCGCCGATGTCAGGCATGTCCATTGCGACCGCCCCGGTCTCCTTCAAACGCCTGCGCAGCTCCTCAACGGCAGGGCTGATCGACGTGCTCTGGGGCTGCTTAGATAGCACTGCCGGGAAGCTCTGCATATCCACCTGACGCAACACTGTACAACTTCAAAAAGAGCACAGCATATGCCGCACTCCCTCCATCCATCGCAGTTGCCCCTCTGTCAATGTATGCAACTCCCCTCACACCCCACCCCCGACCACCCCAAACACACAGACACACCTTGACGTCCAGGTCAAGTGACTGCCGCGCCATCAGTTCTTCAGGAATATCGCTGGAGTCAAACACAATCTCGCAGCCGTGCAGCACGTTAAGGTTGTGCAGCAGCAGACCTGCGCCAAAGAATCAGGAACAAGCACGTCTTTCGAACTGTCTCTGAGTGAAAACACCTATTCAGCCATGTCATCCACAAGCTGGCACAAATATGTGTGTATACATATATATCTATGTGTGTGTGTTTGTGTGCGTGTTTGTGTGTGTGTGTGTGTGTGTGTGTGTGTGTGTGTGTGTGTGTGTGTGAGTAGGTCACTGTGACAGTGACTGAGAGACATCCCTCTATAGCTTGTGTGCGAGCGTTTGCGTGAATATTGCTGGTCCAAAAGAGAGAAAGAGGCACAGACTGATTACAGTTGTACAGCAGAATGTGTCTGTCGGTGCGTTATTGTCGTTTCAGTCTAACTTTTATTTAATGAATTTAGGGTTTATGGCAGAGGGGGTTTAGAAATGATGAGGGACCTCAGGTAGCGCACCATGCGCGCCGCCTGCGTCGAACTGGGCTGAGGTCCTGTGGAATAGCGGGTCCACAGCAAACCCGAGATCAAACTTTTTAATGTCGAGCGCGCTGTATTCCTCGAGCGTGGCGGTCGGGTCGGTGTTCCTCTTCTTTCGCTTCTTTTCTCCGTTGCCGGCGCCGCTTTCGTCGCCCTCGCAGTCATCCTCTGGACCGTTCGCACCGCAGGGATGCGTAAAGTCAACAGCCACAGCAACAAGCATCAACGATGACTTACTAGCGGGGGGGGGGGGGGGCGCACGTACCCTCTGTGCCCTGGACAGCTGTGCGGTTTAGACCCTGCAGAGTCTTGAACGCGTCGGTGTGGACGGCGTCGACGCGGTAGGAATATATTTGGACTCCCGCGTCTAACGTGCAGCTAGCCTTTTGAAAGTTCGTTTCATTCTCGTCGTCTGCCTTCACCAGATCCTCCATGTGCTCGATAAGGCGGAGGTTGAAAGAATTTTTGGCGTTGATTTTACTTTCTGCTGCCATTTTTATGCAGTTTTGATAAATGCCCAACACCTCTTCCTTCGACAGCGACGAGGCTGCAACGCCTCCTGCGGGCACCTCCTGCGCGCCGCATCCAAATGCACACAATTGGAATAAAATGCAATGGTCCGTGCTTCTCACATCAAGGCAGCTTTGTACTCATCCGACTACAACGGCTTAGGCTGTCGTCGCAAGCTCACCTTCGAAGTGCCCTTCCGCGGTCGACTCACATTGGTCGCGTCCTGTAGCACCTGAGGATCATCCATAGCGCTAGGAAATTTACCACCCAAGGAAATAACGCAACAACCCGCAGAGCGAAGAGCAGCCGTGTTTAACGCGTGCGATTATTGCTGGCTTCGACGACAGGAAAAATGTCTGCAGCCGTTGCCAGCCTAAAAGCCGTTCCAGGTTGAGCCGACTGAGCTCGGCGGGTGTGCTTGAGTGACGTTGACGGCCAGGCGGTAGTCAGGTCTGACACTTTACACACGCACTAACAAGACAAACTGCTCTGTCGTCCAGACGCCCTAGTAGGCTGAAATTTTGCACCACCTACGCAGGTCTTCTGTTTGGATAGCCGGGTAGCGCTCTAGTGATGGGTAGCGATACAGGTAGGCTAGCGAGACCTGGTGGCGAGACAGCCAGCCCTTGCGTTGACCGCCCTCTTCGCCTGCTAGCTAGCGACAGGCGGCCGAATGGTATAGATGACATGTACTTGTACTCAAGCCCGTACGGGTATTGCGCAACGTACACTCTTCCCATAAAGTCCGTTACTAGTGAAATAGGGCCTTTCGCGTAGGGCGGGTGTTTATCATGTAGGGTTTCTAGGGTTTAACTGTACTTTAGCTCGTTGAAAAGGCGGACCGAAACTTGTGCTGACGGTGAAGTAAAGGGGGAAGCGGGGCACAAATGGGGCCCGTCACGGCTACGAATTGACGTATTAGGGTTTGCGGGTCAACCCCGATTTCGGGGCATACCCTGATTCGGGCGCCCCGGAATTCGGATTTTCCACACTTTGGCTCGTGAAAACTCCCGAAATCGGCGACACAACACGCGGATTTTATGATCCCAGCATGCTGTCCGTAAACATGGGAGCACGTGGGTGTGATGGCATGTGCCGTTAAGATGCTTGACAAGGGTGGGATAGGGGCCGGAAACCCACAGCTTGGGAGGCTTAAAAAAGCCTAACTTTGCCGTACGGTGTCCGATTCGAGCAAACTAAGTTGCAAATGGAAGCCCTTCCCCCAAGTAAATATAAGTTGTCAACTTAATTTACGCCTACCGGCCGGTTTTCGCGTCAAATCCGCCGTCCGATGCCATCCAGCCCCTCGTACAGCCAACTAAAGTTTTTAGGGTTTCAAAATCTGCCACATTCGCGCGGGGCTAGCAACCCTTGGACAGGTGGTACCCGCACACCCGCTCCGCCAATACGCTCAACAATCAGCGCTCTATATTTCGTTTATTCACGGCGTCACCCATTTCATCCCCCATGTTGGCATGGTGCCGTGCCATTTGCCGCATGCCAAACCAAGGCCCGTGCTAGGGTACTTTGAAAGCTCCCCGCCATATTTCACGCCCGGCGATGCGAAAGCTTGAAAGGCCAGCGATCCGCGCGCTAGGGTGCTTACACTCCAAGTCAACCGTCCCTCAAGCCCAATAGGTCCCCAGCCCGTGCTCCTTGGCTGTATTTTCGGGCACTTGGCAAGAAAACCTAGTGCACACGATATGCCATTCCCGGTATTGCCGCTCTGTAGGCGGCCGGGCGCAACACACTCGGCGGATACTCGTGCAATTGCGCAAACATGATGAAAACCCAATGTCGAATATTCTCCCGGCTTATCGCGACATTCCGTGCACCGAGCCACGCATAGAGGCGTGCATAACCTGCACATCCACAAATTTCGGCCTGCAAAATTTCGGCCGCAAATCCAACGTGTGTCCCCACAATAATCGGAGCGTGCCGATAGAGGTGCTCACGTCAGTGAACAACGCGCCGTGGTGTGTTGTTCGAAAGTCATTACTCTACCCCCCAATCAAATTGCATGGCCATCGCGGCTGTGCGTGGCGGGTAATTAAATGCGTGCCGCTAGTAACGGACTTTATGGGAAGAGTGTATACTTAGATAGTACCTACTCTCTGTTTATTTGTAGCTTCGTTTTCTCTGCAAACTCTATCATTATTACCCTTATGTAAAGATTGACAAAGATTATAGATTGCTCATAATTGGTCATAAGCCCACGATAGGCAAGGCATGGGGGACGATTAGCGCATAATTATAGGGTTGGGTGGATGGTCTCGCGCGAAGCCTGGATTAGCTGAGCGCGAAAGCATAGAGTGCCAGACTCTAAGCAATTTTGGGCTTATGAGGCAAGGGCTAGTTAGAGTTGACCGTTGGGGAAGCTATATGGTCGTTGGTTGCGCCCTACTGCCAATACATTTATATAAGTTTGTAGGTGGAGTTACCATGGAGGTACGACGCGCCGTTACTAACGGTAGCAATAACCGCGGGGGTCACTGTCCCGTACACATGGAAGCTGGGTTCGCAAACCTCTAAATGTAAATCAATATGACCATTTACCCTAGGGCACGTTTGTCATTAACCTAAAGTCAAAGGCTTGCACACCCTAGTCTTAGTGTAGCTGGGCGGACGGAGTGAGCCAACCGAAGAAACGCCAAGCGACATGAGATGATGCGGTCATTGTTGGGTCGATGTGCTTGCCCTCGGACACGGAGCGTTTCTTGGCCTAGCCTCCCAAATATTTGACGACGGGAAGGGGCACCGATGCAGCTAGCGGTGGAAGCGGCCCCTTTGCGAAGGCTATGTGATGTCCACTTGAAACCAACTAGGGGGGAAATCTCGAGGGCGCGGAGGGCTTGTTCCAGCCATGCTGAGAGTGTTGATGCCGCTAGCGACTCTGCTGACTGTTCCAAAGGTGAGAAAGTCCAAATAGCAACGTGAAAAGGGAATGAAAATGAAAATGGTCTACAACAATACCAACAAACTGGACCGGCTACTATATGACAGCCATCAATTGCTCTGCAATTTAGGACACTTCATAGCAAAGATTGGGCCGGTACTCTTCGACCACGTACACCTATCGACACACCTATATGCAATATGTGCCGACGATCCTCGGAGGTAAAAAGCTGTAAGCAACCGTAGTAATTGCCACAGTCCCCCAGCTTGAAGAATAACAACAGAAATAATTTGTAATCAATAAAAGCAGATCTACAAAAATAAGCCACATGTAAAGAAATGCAAAGTGAAACTGCTGCTCGAGCTTCACGATGCACGGCCCGCTCTCACCGAACCGGGGTGCCGATCGGCCTTGGAAGATCGGCGTTCGAGAGTGAAGACGGGCCAGCTTAATCTAGCTCCCGCGTGACTAAGGTCTTGCCGGAGAAAAGAGGAGAAAGGCTAGCGAATAGAACCTTCTCACGCGGTCGCTCGCCGATCCCGCTGTCGCATCCCGTAAGCCCCGCCCCAAAGTCGTAGCCGCTCCTCCCGTCGCGACTTTACTCCTAGTTGAGGTCCCCCGTCACCTCGAGGGCAAGTGGGGGGGGGGGGGCAAGACAACCATATTATAGAAAAAGCTAGCGCTCTTGCCTCCGCGCTGAAAAGTTTTCCGATATGTTTTTTCGTGGCTAGATACTACTAGATACATGTACCGTCCTACTTGGGAGGGGTAGGACAAATATCTCAAGAGCATGTGGTGGCGAGGAGGGTACGGCCGGATCAACGGTGGGGCGCGAGCGTTGGAGATGACGATGGTCAGCCGGGAAGCAGCGCTAGGGAAGGGCGCTCGCTCGCCGTCGACCAACCATGTGCCAGTGGCGCCTTCCCGGGGGGTGAGGCACGACGCGACACGTGCCGGTGGTCGGTCGCAGGTGGAGAAGCGGCTAGGTGAGGCGGCGGCGATCTTCGGGTTCACCCGCCGCCGGAAAGCCATGTACGGAGGGCTTTTTCGGAAACTAAAAGAATGGCCGTACCCGGCGTAGAGGTTACTACCATGCCCTACCCCGCGGATCTCCCTCAGTTCTCCAAACAGAGATCGGAAACATACGCATGGATACGGGAGTGGTTACCGGTATGCGTGCGAATGACACGGGTGGGCCCACTGTTCTTTGGGGGGACGTGAGGAGGGTAGGGGCGTAACTACAGCGCCGGATTCTTGGCCAGTCGGGAAGCAACACCAAGGCATGGCGCTCACTGGCAGATTACTACTACGTCGCATGGCTACATCTCCCGGGGGGCGGAGTAAGCCTAAGCGGCAAGCAGAACGGTCGCGACGGGGGAAACGACAAGAACAAATGACGACGACCCTCTGGGTCGACAGCCGCCGGAAAACCCGCACAGAGGGTTTGGAATATTTTCCGCGCCCCGCTGCCCGTCGGATCTGGCCACGGTGACCTGCCCTCCCCCCTTTCAACACCCACTATCGCTTAGCATAACTAAAAGAGAGCGTGAGCCCGGGTTAGCGCGGAGGCCCAATGTGGCGGTTAGCCTCTGAAAGCTAAACGCTAGCACAAATCTGTTCTAGTCTGTCTAGTTCAGTTGTTGCAAGATGGCAAAAAGATGTTGTCGAGAGGCAATTGATGAGAGATGTTTCAGTGCTTTACTTAGGCAGTAGATGTTGTAAGTGAACAAAGGAATTGTTAAAAGGTTCTGTCACCTCCCTCTACTGCACTGGGCTTAAATAGGTTTCAGCCCAGACTAGTTACGCATGCAAGCTTCGCTTACGTGTCAGGCGTTAGTGCTGCTCAACCGTCGTCATGTGTCCTCGAGACACGGCCTGCCTAGCATTGAGTCTCACGACGCGGCTCCTTCTGCATTGAAGAGCTCGTTCTGGCGCGTCATCTGACTAGTTAGATTAATTATGCATATCTGTACGTACCGGGAGGTACTGGTCGTACTGTAGCATCAGCACCACTACAATATTGCAGTAGCGACGTACCCACGAGTATACGTCCGTCCTGTGGAAAAGCACGATTTGGTATCCGTAACGAGTACCTGTACAATGTCCTGCAATGTACTGTTGTAGGATTGTACTCGTCACACTCGTACCCTCCCCCTTTTGACAGATCAATGAGGCCGCCGCGAGGCAGACCTCCGTGGTTCTTGGCTCCTTTACTGAAGCAGTTACTGGGACTCAGGAATGCGCGCTGGGAAAGCGTGCATGAAGTCAATGTACGCCTGAGTCTTAGCGAACTTGCGCCATTGGGGCGTCTCCAAGAATTCTTGTAACGCAATTGTTCGATGCACCTCGTTCAAACGGTGCCAGACAGGTGGAATGTCGTCATCACTGAAGTGCGTCATGAAGAGCAAATATGTGCCTCGTCGCCCAGGTAGCGACTTTATGCATACAGCAGAGATGTGCGAGACGTCAAATTCCTCGTCGTCTCCTTCAGGTACAGTCACCGGGACAGCTGGTCGTAGCAGAGCGGTAGAGCAGGGTCTCAAATTGTTAACATGGAACACAGGGTGTAAGCGTACTGTCACTGGTAGTTTCAATCTGTTACTGTGTTTTCCAATCTGCTCCTCCACTGAAAAAGGACCGAGCTGTTTGTCTCTGAGTTTCCTGTTCGGTTGTCCTCGCAGAAAAAGATTTGCTGTGACGATTGACACCTTGTCTCCCTTAGCGAAGTGTGGTGCTGTAGACGGTTCTGTGCGCGCTTGCATCTCGTCCTTATGTAGCTGTAACACAGAGCGTACCAGGGTGTGCACTTCCTGTAACAATCTCAACCGTTCTGTTGCGTCTTGCGAAATTGGAATCGACGGTCGCATGCTGAAGAGCAGGTCAGGAGGCTCCTCAGGAGAAAAACCAAAGTTAGCCTCGAACGGTGTGTGCTCAATTCCGAGTGCACGCGAAGCGTTGTACGCAAACTCCACTTGCGGTAAAAGTGTCGACAAGTCAGAGCCATCATAGCAACAGAAGCAACGAAGAAGCTGCTGAAACGTGCTGTTTACGCGTTCTGTCAAGCCGTCTGTTTCTGTGTGTCGGCTGGTAGACATGTTCAGACGCGTTCCAAGGCGTCTCCAGAGTGTCTGCCAGAAAGCGCTGACAAATTTTGGGTCGCGATCACTGATTAGCACACGGGGAAGTCCATGTAAGCGGTAGACTCCCTGTAAAAACAAAGTTGCAGTTTCTTCGGCAGTAATTGACTCTGTGCATGGCAGAAAATGGGCCATTCGAGTTAGATGGTCTACCACAATCAGCACACTGTTAAAGCCATTGCTCTCAGGCAAGTGTGTCAGGTAGTCAAGACCAACTGTGTGCCACGGTCTGGGTGGAACAGGCAATGGGTAAAGAGTCGCAGCCATCTGCGGTCGAATCTTCGCTCGTCGGCACACGACGCAGCGTTCACAAAAATCTTTCACATCTTGGCGGATTCGTTTCCACCAGAATCTGTCGAGTGCTTTAGCAAGAGTGCTAGCAACTCCTCTGTGACCAGCTGACGAACTTTCGTGCAGCTCTGTGATCAATCTCAGTCGGAGCTCAGAGTTCTGTGGAATACAGAGGCGATTGAGACGCCAAAAGTACCCGTCTCTGGCTTCTATCCGACTGTCTCTTGTCCACTCACCATCGTCCCCATAAAACGAATCTCGTGAGAACCCCTCGCGAATGAGATCAGCGAACTCAGGGCTCAGCTGCAACGCTTCAACAGTCAGTGAATTTAACTGTGCGTCTTCAAACAGCAGCTGGGACTTCCGTCGTAATTCTCGATCTGACGGAACCTCGCCATCCCAAAATAAGGGTACTGTGGCCTGAGGTACGAAGTCTGGACGCCGGCTTAACGGGTCGGCTTCGTTCAGAGCTCCCTTGCGATATGCAAGTGTCATTGAGCCCACAAACGGTTGCAAATCCCGCAGGTATCTTGCTTGCCGCTTGTTCAGCCTGTTGTTCGGTTGCCTGAGCAGATGTCGCAGTGTGTCGTGGTCTGTTACGACAAGGAACTTAGAACAGCCTTCAAGATAGCACCTCCAATGCTTGACAGCTTCGCATACGGCCAAAGCTTCTAAGTCGTACGCAGAGTAAGTGTTACCACGCTCAGCTGGATTCAGCTTACGCGCCCAGTAAGAGACTGGTTGAAGACCGCCTCCTTGGTCTTGCAACAGGACTGCTGCAATCCCCACTGTTGATGCATCTGTAGCCACGGTGAACGTCGCGTCCGAGCCGACCTCCGGAAGGATCAGGCATGGCGCGGAAATGAGCCGTAACTTGAGAGTCTCGAAGGCTTCCAAACAGGCAGGCGTCAGCGTAACCTTCTGTGGCTGGGACTTCCGCAGTAAGTCCGTCAATGGAGCCGTAAGGTCGCTAAAATGGTGTATAAATCTCGCATAGAAGTTGCAGAACTGTACGAAACTGCGAACCTCCTTCTGCGTCTTGGGCACTGGCCAGTCTGCAACGGCCTCGACTTTCTTTGTGGAAACCGAAATTTTCCCGGCTGACACAGTGTAGCCCAGATACTCCATTTCTTGCAATCCGAAGAAGCATTTCTTAAGGCGTAATTTCAGCCCTTCCTCCTTGAATCGCTGTAGCACTAGACGTAGGTGTTCCAGGTGCTCTTCCAGAGTTTGACTGTAAATACAGACGTCATCCAGGTAGACTGTCACGAACTTATGTAAAAAGTCGCGAAGAATGTCGTTCATCATCCTCTGAAATGTAGCTGGTGCGTTGCACAGTCCAAACGGCATGGCGACCCATTCCATTAAGCCATCAGGGGTCTGAAAAGCCGTCTTGTGAATGTCCTGATCACGCACTCGAACTTGCCAGAATCCAGAAGCGAGGTCGAGGTGTGTGTAAAAATTCGCGTCCTTAAGTTCGTCCAGTGTGTCATCCACTCTCGGAAGTGGGTAGGCGTCTTTACGCGTAACCTCGTTAAGGCCACGGTAGTCAATGCACAGACGTAGCGAGCCATCAGCTTTCCGCACAAAAAGAATTGGCGAGCCGAACTCACTGTAGCTGGGACGTATCAAACCAGCTTCCACTGCGTCTTTGAGCTGTCGATTAAGCTCAGCGCGTTCTGCTGGCGACAGTCGGTTCAGACGTTGACGTCGCATCGGGCCAGTCGTGTCAATGGGGTGATCCCACTGTCGACTTACAGGTGGAGAGTCGACAGGTTGCAGTAACTCCGGGAAGTCTTCAAAAAGTAACGACCGGAAGTTGTCACGTTGTTCTGCAGTTAGTTCCTCTCCAGTGTGGAAATCTGTTTGTTGTTCAGCTGGTGACGTAAGTTCGATGACGTAAAAATCAGCATGACGTCCTCTGCTGCGGCGCGTCTTGCGCATGAGTTTCTGAACTTTTGTAGATGACAGCAGCAGACACTCAGGGCGTCGTTCCTCGAGTGTAGTCTCCACAGCTGTACCGTCCATCAGTGTCGTTGTCCATTAGCGAGTCGAACTGGAGTTTTACTTGCAGACTTCCGAGTCTGTAAAGCAAAGCGTCGTACAAAGTCCTCTGACACGAAGTCAAGCGTCGCTGCGCAGTCCACTAATCCAGAAATTTGGTGTCCGCCATCAGGAGTTTTCAAAGTCAGCTCAGTTCGAATTAACGGGCGAGCTTCCGTGAGGTCAGTCAGTAGTGCTGTAGCTGGCGAAGAAAATTGTCGCAGCGTAGCGATGGACTGTTCCGAGTCGTCTGTTGGTACAGGTACCGAGTCGGGTTGATCAGGTGATGTAGGTTCTGATGAGTCGTTAAACGCACAATCTGCGTCGACTAACCACAGCTGTACAGGCCAAGGGGCTGGAGCAACTACCTCCTGTTGCGATGGGTTCTCCAGTGACTGACGTGTAAAAAGCTGTGACCTTGCTGGGAATTCTTGATAGAGTTTCCAGTGCTTAGTCACCTGAGTAAATTTTGCCCACTTCGGTAGTACAAATACAGCCATCGTAGATGTCGGAGATGTTCGACGACTATCTTCAAAATGCTGCGCAATCTGCTCAGCTAACTCCCAGGGTGGGTTGATGAACACCCGTTCTCTTGTCAAATCTCTGTCTAGAATCGAGTCACTCGGCGAACAGTGAGGTAAGTCACCGTGCGAGTTAAGACCTTCATCATCAGCACATCCCTCCAACGTAAAGTTGAATCGTGCATGCAGAGGGTCAAAGACTGAGTCAACCAGTTTCCAATCAACTGAACGTCTGGTTACAGGTTTACGACTCTTTCTCTGCTTAGTCTGACGACGACGACCTGCTACTTGCGTTACAGGTGTCGCAACCGTAGTCGATGGAGATGTCGAAGGTGTTTCGACGACCTCTGTCGCTAACAGTGTCTCAGAATGAACAGTAGATGTAGCCGGCTGCTCCAGTTCATTTGTAGAACAGCCTTGCCACCATCATTGCTTCTTAGGTTGCATTGGTGCCTTGCCCTTGAACTCCGGACATTGGAACAAACGGTGTCCCTTCTTGTGGCACTTGAAGCAGAGTCCTTCGCCCATGTGTCGCTTACGCTCTTCAGCTGTCATTGCGTTTGCGAGTGAATTAAAATCTTCGCGGCCAGATGTTTGACCACGTCCACCATTGTTGCCACCACGACCACCATTGTTACCACCACCACGTCCACGTCCGCGGCCACCTTTGTTACGTTTCCAGACGTTAGCGGCTTCCTCGAGAGGGTCCTCAAAATTGCGCTTGCGTGTAGGCTGGGCACATGGTCCAGCAGCAGACCTCGCATTGCCTAGTTCTGGCGAGTCTGTCACGACATCATTCAAAAAGTTTTGCAACTCCACTAGCGTAGTCTGGTATCCTTGCTGAGCTCGGTGTGACTTGGCCAGTTTCTTGAGCTCCTCATTCGCCAGGCCATTAATGAAGCGTACACACTGTACCTCTGCTGTCAGGTGTTGACGAGACCGACGTAAGTAGTCGTTGTACTGTTTAGTGAAAACTGCGTAACTCATCGTGTTGCTCTGCTTAAAGTTTAGCAAAGAGTTAATTGCGTCGTCCTGAATGTTCGGAAGAAACGTCGACTTGCGTAACTCCGCAACAAGCTCGTTGTACGAAGATGGAATTGGAGGCTGATTTTTCCGGTTCAACCACCACCCACCTAGGTGTCCAGAAAACTGTGAAGTAACCCAGAACACTGCATCGTACGAGTCAGCCGTAATTCCAAGCATTATAAAGCGCTGAGGCTGTGCTTCGAGCCAATCCTCCAGTACATGAGGCACTCGACCATCCTGGTACGGTGAAGTAATAGCAGCCTTACGCTGAGTCTCCGTGAGGGTCACAGATAGTCCAGCCAAGTTGTGGGTAGGCATCGGCATTCCCACTCGTAAATCCGTTGGTCCCTCACCAGTCAGTCGATTAATATGTCCGCGAATCAGAAGCCATACATAACCATAGTCGACCGTCGTAAACCGGGTGTACATGTGGAACTGTCTCGGGATAGACGTGTCGTCTTGCATGACTGGAACATGTTGTGTGATTGCTCGATAAAAAGATTCCCACTGAGTCACGTAACCAAAGTGAAGTAATTCACTCTTGTGCTTCTCAGCACGAAGTAACCCCTTCTGTGAGGGCGTAGGTGTCAGACCGTCAATGTTGATGAATTCCGGGACGACGTAAGTGCCATCCGGATTAACTGTCGACTGTGCCAAAACAGCCTGCTCAACCTGAGCGGGTGTACGTAAGTTGTTCGTAGCAAACAGGACAGGAATAGAAGCCGAGTACACGTAAACAAGCTGTCGTCCTTGAGGTAGTGTAACGTTAACAGGTTCACCACTCAACAGCGTCAAATCATCCGATGTCAAAACAAGACCGGTCTCCTCGTGTAACTCGCGAATAGCAGCGTCGACAGGCTCTTCGTTAGGTAAGACAGAGCCAGCTGGGAACCAAGTTTTACCAGAACGAGGCTCACGCTGAAACACCAACTTCAAGTCCGACGGTTTAGTTCCTCCAACGTGAATTACTAAAACCACGTAATGTCCAGCTCCAAGAGAAGCCATCTCAACTCAATCAAACTACGTCGAGCAGATCAACGAGCAACGAAAGCGTGCGTCGACCAAAGAGCTCCGAAACCAGTGTGGCGGTTAGCCTCTGAAAGCTAAACGCTAGCACAAATCTGTTCTAGTCTTTCTAGTTCAGTTGTTGCAAGATGGCAAAAATATGTTGTCGAGAGGCAATTGATGAGAGATGTTTCACTGCTGTACTTAGGCAGTAGATGTTGTAAGTGAACAAAGGAATTGTTAAAAGGTTCTGTCACCTCCCTCTACTGCACTGGGCTTAAATAGGTTTCAGCCCAGACTAGTTACGCCTGCAAGCTTCGCTTACGTGTCAGGCGTTAGTGCTGCTCAACCGTCGTCATGTGTCCTCGAGACACGGCCTGCCTAGCATTGGGTCTCACGACGCGGCTCCTTCTGCATTGAAGAGCTCGTTCTGGCGCGTCATCTGACTAGTTACATTAATTATGCATATCTGTACGTACCGGGAGGTACTGGTCGTACTGTAGCATCAGCACCATTACAATATTGCAGTAGCGACGTACCCACGAGTATACGTCCGTCCTGTGGAAAAGCACGATTTGGTATCCGTAACGAGTACCTGTACAATGTCCTGCAATGTACTGTTGTAGGACTGTACTCGTCACACCCAAGCTCAAAACAAGGTTGCTCGGTGGACGAGCGATCACAAGGGGAAGGGTACGGGCACAGGCCGGACTGCCAGACAAGTACCGGGGTACCAAACATGGAAAAGCCGGGGATATGAGGGGGGATCTAAGCGCGGAGCAAGAGCGCCAGCTTTCCCTATGTTTGTGTCTCTCGGTCCCTCCCTCATGCCCTCGAGGTGACGAGGGTACCTCGACAAGGAGAAACGTCGCGTCGGGAGGAGCGGCAACGACCTTGGGGCAGGGTCTACGGGATGCGACGGCGGGATCGACGAGCGACTACATGCGGAAGGGGTTTTTGCAAGCCCTTTACTTCTATCTTCGGCAAGATCGAAGTCACGCGGGAGCTAGATTAGGTTGGCCCGTCGTCCCTCCCGAACCCCGATCGGCCTAGGCCGGTCGGCACCCCGGTTCGGTGGGGTACATCATGAAGGTCGAGGAGTTGTTTTGTTCTGCATTTGTGGACAAGTGAATTTATTTTTCAGATCTGGTTTATCTAATTACAAAATTATTACAGTTATTATTGCTTTGGTGGGGGGGCTGTGGCAATTGATGCGATTGCTTACAGTTTTTTAACCCCCGAGGAACGTCGGCACACATTGCAGATAGGTGTGTCGACATGTGTACATTGTCAAAGAGAACCGGGTCCAATCTTCGCTCTTACGTGTCCTATATGATTGAGGTACATACAGTCGATATACAACATCCGGTCAAGCTTGTTGGTATTGTTGTAAACAATTTTCAATCTTCAATTTTTCATGTACAATGTCATGCAATGTACTGTTTCACGATTGTACTCGTCGCAACTTTGCGTAATGTACGTACCGGAATGTACTAATAGTACCATGTTGTATGTCGCATCGAGCTGTAGCAATGGCGACGTAACCGCAAATACGTCCTTCCGGTGGAAAAGTAAAGATTAAAATAGTATCGAGTACATTTGTAATGTCATGTAATATGTTGCTACATGTGTGGCATTTTGCCTTTTGAGAGCTAATTGCGAACGGAAATATGTTTTGTTCTGCTTGCATTTGTTGTCATTGAAGGTGGAGGTGCACTTGGAGTGAGAGATGAGAAGATGTCTTATTGTTTAGTGTTTGACAACCGATTGAAATTAAACAAAGGAATTGTTATAAGGTTATGTCACCTCCCCCTATTGCACTAGACCTTAATAGCTTTCGCTTATCTAGCTGGCACGTATTCCCGCTTGGTGCCCGTGCCATGTGCTAGGGCTATCTAACGGTTGCAAGCAAACTAGCGACACGGCTCGTGTGCATTGGGAATCTCGTCGAGCGCGTCGTCTAGAACGTTATAGTAACTACTTGTACATGTACGTACCGGGAGGTAATGGTAGTACTATGCGCATCAATAACCTCGCTAAATTGCAGTAGCGACGTACCCACGATGTACGTCCTTCCAATGGAAAAGCACGAATTATATTTAGTAACGAGTGCCTTTACAATGTCATGCAATGTACTATTAAAGGAATGTACTCGTCACACTCGTACTCTCCCCCTCTTGAAAGATCTTGAGGCCATCCGTGAGGGTGACCTCCGTGGTCTTGGCTCTTTTACGTCCAATTACGGAGACTCGGGAATGCGTTGGGTGAGCGTGCATGAAGTCGATGTTCGCATGAGTCTTGGCAAACGCGTGTCATTGGGGCGTCTCCAAGAAATATTGTAACGCCGTTGTACGATGTACTTCGTTCATCATGTGCCGAACAGTTGGAATGTCGTCATCACTAAAGTGCGTCACGAAGAGCAAATATTTGAATGGTCGTCTAGGTAACGACTTGATGCGCACATCATCGAACTCTTCGTCGTCTCCCTCATGAACAACCACTGGGATAGTAGGTCGCAACGAAGCTATAGAGCATGGTCTTAAATTGTTGAATCGAAACACTGGGTGAAAGCGTACTATTGCTGGTAATTCTAATATGTGACTGTGTTTCCCAATATGCTCCTCGACTGAAATAAAGGTCCAAGCTGTCGATAAGGCAGCTTCATGTTAGGCTGTCCACGTAAGAAGAGATTCTTTGTAACAATTGTTACGGCTCCGATCGAGCCTTCATCTCATCCTTGTGTAGTTGTAACACCGAGTGTACCAAAGCGTGTGCCTCTTGCAACAATCTTAACCGCGCTGACGCGTCTTGTGAAACCGGAATCGAAGGTCGCATGTTGAGTAAGTCAAGGGGCTCCTCAGGCGAGAAACAAGAATTGGCCTCGAAGGGAGGGTGCTCAGTTTCAACCGCACGAGTGGCGTTGTAAGCAAATTCCACTTGAGGCGACATGTATGTCCAGTTTGTTCCATCGTAGCAACATCAAAAAAAATACAAGCTGTTGAAACGTGTTGTTGACTTGCGCCGCCAGTCCACCCGTCTCCGGGTGTCGACTAGAAGACATGTCCAGTCGCGTTCCAAGGCGTCTCCAAAGTGTCAGCCATAAGCCACTGGCGAACTTTTGGTCGCAATCACTGACCATCACTCGAGGTAGTCCGTGTGATATGTAGACTCCATGGAAAAATATATTAGCACTTTCCTTTGCCGTTACGTTCTCTATACACGGCAGAAAATGGGCCATTCGAGCCAGATGGTCGACCACAATCAGAACAATATCAAAGTCATTGCTCAAAGGCACGTGTGTCAAGTAGTCAACATAAAAGGTGTACCACGGTCTTTGTGGAATATGTAAGGGGTAAAGAGTCGCAGCCATTTGTGGTTGAATCTTTGCTCATCGACACACGACGTAACACTCACAAAAATCTTTAACATCTTGGCGAATTTGTTTTCACAAGAATCTGTCGAGCGCTTTAGCAAGAGGGCTAGCAACTCCTTTGTGACCAGCTCACGAACTTTCGTGTAACTCAAATATCAATCTTAGTCGGAGCTCAAAGTTCCGCGGGACACAAAGGCGATCGAGACGCAAAAAATACCCATCTATGGCTTCTATCCGGCTGTCTTTCGTCCATTTACCCTCGTCCCCATAAAGCGAGTTTTGAGAATACCCCTCGCGAATGAGATCAGCGAACTTATGGCTCAACCGCAGCGCGTCAACAATCAATAAGTTTAAATGCGTGTCTTCGCATAGCGGATGGGACTTCCGTCGTAATTCTGAATCTGACGGAACTTCGCCATCCCCAAACAACGGAATTATGGTTTAATGTACGAAGTATGGTCACCGACTTAACGGATCATCTTTGTCATGGCTCCCTTGCGGCACGCAAGCGTTATCGAACCCAAAAACGGTTTCAAGTCCCGCAGGTATCTTGCTTGCCGTTTGTTGAGCATGTTGTTCGGTTGCCTGAGCCCATGTCGCAGTGTGTCGTGGTCTGTTACGACAAGGAACTTAGAACAACCTTCAAGGTAACATCTCCAATGCTTGACTGCTTTGTAAACGACCAAAGCTTCCAGATCGTGCGCAGAGTAGGTGTTGCCGCGCTCAGCCGGATTCAGCTTACGTGCTTTGTAAGAGACGGGTTGAAGTCCTCCTCCTTGGTCTTGCAACATGCATGATGCAATCCCCACTGTCGAAGCATATGTAGCCACGGTGAACATCGCGTCCGTGCTAACCTCCGGAAGGATTAGGAATGTCGCGGAAATGAGCCGCAACTGGAGAGTCTCAAAGCCTTTCAAACAGATAAGCGTCAACGTAACCTTCTGTGCCTGGGACTTCCGCAGTCAGGCCGTCATTGGTGCCTTAAGGTCGCTAAAATAATGGATGAACTTGGCGTAGAAGTTGCAGAACTGCACGAAATTGCGAACCTCTTTCTGCGTCTTAGGCACTTGCTAGACTGCAACAACCTCGACTTTGTTTGTCGAAACTAAAATTTTACTAGCGGACACGATATAGCACAGGTACTCCATCTCCCGAACACCGAAGAACACTTTTTAAGGCGCAACTTCAAGCCCTCCTCTTCGAAGCGTTATAGAACAAGACGCAGGTGCTCCATGTGTTCCTCTAGGGTGCGATTGCAGATTGTAGACACACGCGTCGTTGAGGTAGACGGTTACCAACTTGTGTAAAAAGTCGCGTAGAATGCCATTCATCATTCGCTGAAAAGTGGCTGGCGCATTGCACAGTCCAAACGACATGGCGACCAACTCCATTAGGCCATCACATGTCTGAAACGCAGTATTGTTGACGTCTTCGGCACGTTCTCGAACTTACCAAAAGCCAGACGCGAGATCGAGATGGGTGTAAAAGTTTGCGTCCTTTAGTTCGTCGAGAGTGTCGTCCACACGCGGAAGTGGGTAAGCGTCCTTGCACGTAACCTCATTAAGACCACGGTAGTCAATGCAGAGTCGAACCGAGCCATACGCCTTTCGCACAAAGAAATAAAAAGCCGAACTCATTGTGGCTCGGACGAATAAGCTTACCTCCACTGCGTCTTTGAGCTATCGGTAAAGCTCACCGCGCTCCGCCGGTGACGTATGTTAAGACGATGACGTTTCATCGGGCCATTCGCGTCGATGGGATGATCCCAATGTCGGCTTACATGTGGCGAATCCATTGGTTGCACTAACTCCGGGAAGTCATCGTAGAGTAACGACCGGAAGTGTTCACGTTGTTCTGAAGAAAGCTGCTCTCCCGTGTGAAATTCCGCCGGTGGTTCCGCTTATGGCGAAACGTCAATCACGTAAAATTCAGCTTTACGTCTATTATAGGATATTAGTGGCCTTACACGTATTCATACATATTAATGTGCGCACTAGATATTGTCATACAAGCGGCAGCGTGCGTATCGCTATTCACTTCTCATAGTTCCCTCAACGTCATGTAGCTATCGCTACGAGCCATCCCGAGCACGCGCCAACATGCATCGCGAGGGGGCTGACGCCCCCTCCCCGACCGTGCTCCGATAATGACGTCCCTTGATGGGGCGCGTCTTGCGCATGAGCTATTGAATCTTGCTAGAGACCATTAGTAGATACTCATGACGTCGATCCTCGATATGAGTCTCCACCGTTTTCCCGTCCATCAAGGTAAAAACACGCGTCGTGCCAAAAGGTAAAGAGGCTTGTTCGTCGTCTAGCCATGGTAGACCGAGTACTAAATCATTAGCGCGTAAATCACGTAAGACGTGAAAGGTTCGTTGAAACTCGTGACGAGCCAGCTCGAGAAGGTAATATCACAGACTGTCGAAGAAGTCACACGTTGGCCGTTTAGCAAGTCGAACTGGAGTCTTGGCCTTAGACTAATGAGTTGGCAAAGAAAAACGTCTCACAAAGTCTTCCGACACGAATTCAAGAGTCGCAGCGCAGTCGACTAATCCAAAAAATCGTTGTCTGCCATCATGACTTTTCACGTTCCGCTCGCTTCGAATCAGCGGGCGAGCTTCAGTGAGGTCCGTCAACAAAGCTGTAGCTTCCGGGGGAAAATGTCGTAGCGTAGTAATGGACTCTACAAGGTCGTCCGGTGGTACATGTACCGAGGTGGGCTCATCAAGAATTGCAGTCGGGGCTGGATCGTTAAAAACACAATCAGCGTCGACTAACCATAGTTGAACATACCATGGAGTTGGGGCAACCACCTCATGCAGAGTCGGATCGTCGAGCGACTTGCGAGTAGAGAGCTGTGTCCTCGCTAGGAACTTTTCATAGAGTTTCTAATGTCGTGTGAGGTCGTTGAACTTAACCCATTTAGGAAGAACAAACACAACCATCGCAGATGTCGGAGCTGTACGCCTACAACTCTCGAAATGACGACCGATATGTTCCGCCAACTCCCAAGGTGGAATGATAAACACACGCTCCCTACTCAAGTCTCTCTCCATGACAGAGTCACTCGGCGAGCAATGAGGTAAGTCACCGTGCGAGTTAAGACCCTCGTCATCAACACAACTTTCCAACGTGAAGTTAAATCGTGCGGGCAGAGATTCGAAAACAAAGTCAACCAGTTTCCAATTCATTAAACGTATGGTTACATGTCTACGACTCTCTCTCTCTCTCTTTCTCTCCCTCTCTCTCTCTTTCTCTCCCTCTCTCTCTCTCTCTCTCTCTCTCTCTCTCTCTCTCTCTCTCTCTCTCTCTCTCTCTCTCTCTCTCTCTCTCTCTCTCTCTCTCTCTCTCTCTCTCTACTTGCTCTAGCGACGACGACCAACAACTAATGTAGCATGTGTTGCAACTGTAGTCGATGGAGGTGCCGAGTGTGATTCGATCACCTCTGTCGCTAACAATGTGTCAAGACGACAAGTAAGTGCAGCCGGATGCTCCAATTCGTCCGAAGAGCAGCCTTGCCACCATTATTTCTGCTTGGTTGGTGCGGTGACCGCCTCCTTGCCTTTCAGCTCCGGGCATTGGAAGACACGGTGCCCCTTCTTGTGGCATTTAAGCAGAGCCCATGCTCATGGTGTCGCTTGCGCTCTTGAGGGGTTAAAGCTCTAGCGATGGCGTTAAAGTCAATTCGGCCAGTGGTTGGAGAAGTTTGGCCACGGCCCCCACGTCCACCTCCGCGACCATGACCTCGACCAAACCATGATCCTTCTACGGCTAGTGATCGATGATATCATCCGGCCTATAGCGACGTGTTTCGTGGTGTTTTCGGACACCCTGAATGCGAAATGTACCCGAAGTCGTTGCGAAATGTGCTTGTAAAATATCGACACTACCATCGATCCCTAAATTGAAATGAAATTTGAAATTGTTTGCAACATGTACCGGGTGAAACCATCGATCCCTAAATAGAAATGAAATTTGAAATTGTTTGCAACATGTACCGGGTGGAACCGGCTGTTGTATCTGGGCCTCCTTGCTTTGCCTGTAAAAAGGTCTTATTTTCACAAGGGCTACTAGACCGTGAACCACCAATCCCAACCTCTCCATTGTCAGCAGCGATAGCGTCTAAAACATATACGTAACCAAGTTTTTTTTTTTATGGTGCCACAACACCACGTGCTTACTACACAAGAAAGGTGACCCAACTCTCCTCGATGATTATCGCCCCATCGCCTTCATGAACAACCTTCTTACACTTTGGACCGCACTAGTAAAAGATGCAGGCTCGAAATACGCCGAAACCCACGGCATCCTTAGCGACCAGCAAGAATGATTCCGCCAGCACCGCAGCATCCACGACGCCTTGTCCTCCATCATCATGATGATGGAGGACGCCAAAATTCATAACAAAGACATCTACGTCATGTATGCCGACTTCAAAGGCGCCTTCAATGCCGCTGACCACCGCATCATGTTCAAGCACATGTGCCAACTCGGCATGCCCCCCACCTTTGTCGACACCTGCGACCACCTCTACGGTGTCTCCTTCACCGAATATATTATCACGTACGGCCCCACCCCCTCCATAGACATTAATCGTGGCACCATGCAGGGGGACATCATCTCCCCCTTCCTATTTACCCTCTACCTTGAACCCTTCCTCCGCTGGTTAACGGTGGGCGGCATGGGTTACCGCCCGGCCCCCCAGCCACTAACTTTGACCCCACAAAACCCACAGCTACCTACCCAGGCCACGGCTTCGCCGACAACCTCAGCCTCGCCACGGGCTCAACCCCCAATATGTCCATCCAACTCCGGAAACTCTCCCTCTTTAGCACCTACACATGTATGACCGTCAACATCCGAAAATGTTGCATTACCGGCGCCCTCTGGCGTTCATGCAACGCCCTCTCCCTCGCCAGCATCACCCTACTTGCATCCCGCCTCCAAACACAATTCATCACCATCAACTCAAACCCTGCCCCCATCCCCTCCATCGGCCCCTCGGACACATACCGCGTCCTAAGGGTCGAGCTCAACACCTCCCTCGCCTTCACCAAGCACTGGCTGAAATTAAAGCGCACTACCGCATCCCTCATCACCGCCCTCTCCACCTCCCCACTAACACAATCCCGCAGACTACGAGTCATCCGAGGACTACTAATCGGCAAGCACTTCACCCTCCAACTCGGCCTTTTCAGCGACTCCCAACTGGACATCCTCGAAGGACATATCTGCCGAGCACTCCGCTCCGCCGTCTCCTCGGTGTGTAACCTCCCCCGCACCGCCCTCCACCGCCCTACCTCCCACTTCGGCTACGGCCTCCCCTCCCTCAAAGCCCACGCCGCACAACTTATAGTCTGCCACCTACACAAAATCATGAACACCCCCGGATACACATGCCACATGGCTCGAGCACACATTCGCACCATCTCCTCCACATACACCCATTGGCCCACTGAAATGAAATGAAATGAAATTGTTTACAACAATACCAGTAAAAATCGACTGCTGTCTCTGGCCCCCCCTGTGCTACGCCAATCTGTAGGACTCATAAGCAAGAAGTAGACCGTGAACCACTAATCCCAACCTCTCCAATGGCAGTGACGATACCGTCTAAAACATACCCGTATCCATGTATTTATTGATTTTTGATCTATACGTACTTTTTTAGATACAATTTGAAATATAAGATGTCGCTAGTCTCCACGATACGCGGCCTGCTCCAGCCGCTTCGGGGTCGCTGATCAGCAAGGCTGTTCAGCTTGACCTGGTCGAGTCGAACCTGCCAGACCTCGGCTCCTGTTCAACTCCGGTCGTGCCGGAGCTAGGGGGGAAAGGCAGGTGAAAAACCCCCTCGCTTAGGTCGTCGTCGGTCTCGTCTCGATCTGTGCCCAACCCCGCCCGAGGTATTAGCTGCTCCTCCCGACGCAGCGCGCCACCTAGCCGAGTCTTCTTGTCATAGTCTACGACGATGACGATGACGCTGGAAGATTATTAGTATTAGCGAGCAATATCATCTGCTGATGCTGATTGATAGTGGTATTTCCTCTAAATGGCAGCTACGTATCTTTGGATACAGGATTAGAATAATGATGATAAATTGTACATATAGCGATAGGGTCACATGACGAGTATAGCGACGAAAGGAGCGAGCTCGTCATATTGTACATACTGTATTTAGTACCAGTACCGGAAGCGTGGGATGATGAATAATTATACCCGCACCGGTTCTAGAATTAGCTAAGGAGGATTTAGGTGTATTGGAACAGTTTAGCCTTGTCTAGTACATGAAATGCCCATTATTAATCCAAATCGGGATTTTCTTGGCCGGGCAGAAAGCTACAGACCAGAGCTTTCCAGGGATATATTATTTGCAACACAATTATGTGTTTTGAGTGCGCTAGGTCCGGTCAAAGAGTGGAGGGTAGGGTGATTAAAAAAACGGGCGACTACATGAATTTGGAACAGTCTCCACTGTATCTCCAACGGCCCGATATCACCAGCCCGGGCTTGACATCCGCCACCATGCACGTCACCACCGGGCAGACAGTGGTGCTATCGGCCGGCAAGAGCGAAGTCTACGGACAAGAGGCAGTCAAACAAGGTGAGATACGTCTACTAGCGGTGCGGCAGCAGGCCCGTGAGCCGCTACGCGGTTCGCTGTTGCGGCTGATTGCTTCCGCTCTCTCTAACGCTTTCACGATTACCGCCCTTGCAGCGGCACACAGCGCATCCGCAGCTGCCTCGACCGATAAGTTGTAAGCCGCTTGAACGTCCCCCTTCCCTGTTTCGTATCTTGTCTCTAGGTTCGTCAGCGCCACGGCGCTAGGGTCGCGACGATCTTGCTTGCTTGCGACTTCCTCCTCGTCAACCTCCTCCACCTCGGAATCTTCGTCCTCAAGTGCCACTACTGCCGCTGCTTCTCGCAGCTATTGAAGGTTCGCTTCCTTCACTCGCAGGTTGGAACGCCTCTGGGAGATGACGAGGAGTTCCCCTCGAGCCTCTTTTATGGCTTGGGTGGCGAGCTGCTAGGCCTTTTGCGCTGCTGCTGCTGCCTTCTCAACAACAACATCTTCAGCAACGGCGCTCTTCTTGTTACCATAAGGTAGGGCTTCTTTTGCCTTTCTTGCAGCTTTGTTTCCCTTCTCCACTGCCTTCTCGGTGTCATGTTGTGCGCCCTCCTTCTCGCTTAGGTTGTACACCTGATATCTTACCTGCAAACACACACACACACACACACACACACACACACACACACACGCACACACACACACACACACACACACACACACACACACACACACACACACACACACACACACACACACACACACACACACACATACAGAGCATAGCATATTTGCATTTGCAAGAAGTGTTTTAGGTAGGCATTTGCATGCATATAGCAACCACGCACAACGCACATGCTCATAATCCACTGATAGATAACCATTAGTGCTGCAAACCAATGTATACATAGCCATGTAAGTAATATATGAATATTTCCCACTTTTTGTCTCACCTGTGCATGGTTTAGGCACATCCCCTCCTCTGCATTATTGAAGATAGTGTCCATAATGGTCTTCTCGTCATCACGGCTCAGCAAAGGGACTGCACCGGCACGTTTGCCTGTCTCAAAGTAGCCAGGCTGTGCATATTAGTATCTCGCTAGTGTCACATGAAACACCCCCCACTCCTTAGCAACCTGCCGTACACTCTTGCACTCAGACCTGCTTTTGGATGCCGCGGTATTTAAAGCATACTGCCCCGCCAGTTCATGTAGCGCCCCATCCATATCTTGAGAGCTCCACAGCTTGTAGGCACGCGGCAACGTCCCCTTTCTCGGCAGCACCTTCCTCGCCGGACTCCGTCCTTTCCCCATTCTCTTCATACTAAGGACGACAACGACGAGTAAGAATAGGGAGAACAATAGGGACACGCATAGGGGGTCGAGGCCGAGAGCATAGGCCGTCCTCGACCGAAAGGGCGCTAAACGCCGCGCCATCGCCGCGCCGACACCCCGTCCCAATGACCCGATGCACATGACCACTTGCACAAACAAGCTTCCTTACTATTAGAGAGGCGAAAGCTGTGGATTATAGCTAGTCGGCGCCCCTTTCTGACGCAAAGTTGCTGCGCCAGAAAGATTCTGCGTGGTTCGGAAGGCGATTTTGTACACGCATCGCCCATCTGTCCCGAGGCATCCTGACCCGTTTGAAATCGGATTCAGCCGGTTAAAGGCTCCCCGAACATCCTGAAAACTGTAGCTTTCTTGTGGTATATTCAGAATTTGGATTTGATGTTTTTACAAAAAGTCATAGCTGTTTTTCTAAGATTTTGTTCCAAGTTCTTGGTGTTCCAAATTAGTCGCAATTCTCCTTACAGGTGAAGTCTCTAGAGACTTCTATAGTGTCGTTGTGCTGCGATAAGATAATAGTCTACAGTAATATTTAGTAGTTTAGATTAGAAGTAGCACAGCACACCAAATTGGAATTGGTGGCTTTCTGGTACCTTCGACCGGACGCCTATAAATTTAGCGACCGGCACATTTGCCAGGGAGTCACTCGGGTTACCGTTTATCGGTAGAACTGTAAGAACCCCACTTCCAATCATCCGCTCTATTATTCCTTCCACTAGGAAAAGATTCAAGACAGTGGGCCCTAGATGCCGCTCGTCCTCCTAGAGGGCGAGTGGTTTCACAACACTTCTCTCCTCCTTCGGGGGCTGAGAAGGGAAAATAACTAGGCTGTAGACGGTGTCCGGCTGGCTCTCGTGCCTCCGAGCCAGATTTTCTCATGTCCTCTGTCCTTGTTCAGTCTGTTTCCAGCACCTATCTGATAGCGCTGTGGCCGTCCTTACCCTCCCCCGGTGGTTTACGTTGTTAGGGGGCCGCCTTTATGAGCAGTGTGCCGTTACGATAACCCTAGGCACACTGCATGAGGCAGCCTATCGATAAATGGGTACCGACTAGGGAAGGGGTTGGTAGAACACATGGATCGAGTCGCCGGTCCTCAAAAGATGGTGGGTACGGGAATTTTTCCAAAACCCCCCGTACCGGGCTTTTCCGGCGGCGGGTGATCCTAAGGACCTCCGCCGCTAGACCGTGCCGCTCCTCCGGCTGCGACCCGCCTCCGTCCTGCGTAGCATCAGGCCTCGCCCCCAGGGGAGACCTAAGGCTCTCGCATGGCTGGCGACTGCTAGCGAGCGCCGTGCCCTAGCGTTGCTTCCCAGCTGTCCGCCGCCAGCTCTAACACCCTCGTCCCTCCGCCGATCCGTCCGTACCCTTCTTCGCCAAAAACTTTTCGCAAACGCCGCTCCCGTCCCCTTGTCGGGAGAGTATCTGCGAGTATTTAGTCGCGGAAAAGACATATCGGACTGGCCGAGCGGGAAACCCTTGTGCCGGTGTACAAATATTATGTTTTTCCAAAACCCTCCGTACCGGGCTTCCCGACAGCTGCTGATCCCGCGGATCGCAGCTGTCGGTACCTCGTTTAGCCCCCTGCCGTGCCATGCATGGCACGGCTACATGGTTACTAGCGCCCACCGCGTGGAGGTAGAGGTAGGTGCCGACGGGCATGCGAGCGCACCCCTCTCCGGAGCCGCCGCCGCTGCGCCGCCGGCGGGCGCCGGCCCACTGAATCTATAGTGTCAAGCAGCTCCTCCCCACCCACACTCCGATGCCTGGTACGGGCCCAACGCGACGTAGGCACCATGTTCCACAACATCCCTCCACTCTCCCTCACCAACCCCATTGCCTCCACACTCAGCGCACACTTCACTCACCTCTCTCCCTCTACCCGCTAAGACAACGCCCTCCTCGATTCACTCCGAGATAGAGCCACCCACATCACCGACCCACACACCTACAAACAAGCATAATGTGAATTTACACCCCGCAAAGCACACGCATCCCTCCTCCCCGCCTTGCCCCCCTGGGGCGACACAACATCACCACATGGCCTCAAGTCCTCCTCCGCGCCACCACAACCTCCATCCTCCTCAAATCCTGCAAATCCATTTCCACACACGCGGGGTCCACCACCTTACTCACTGTCCCCATTCGCCGTCTAGCCGCAGTCCTCACCGAACCCCTTGATAATATCCACAACCGCCTCCCCATCACACACCTCACCCCCAAAAAAGCATCCCCCCCAACCACCATCCACCCCTCATGGATTCCCCTCCTCTCACCCCACCTACCCCGCTCCCCCACCACCCTCTCATCCGGCATCCATACCTCTCGCACCAGAACCCACCCTCCCCACGCACCCACCACACACATCGATACTGAATACCTCTCATCTTCAAACCACCACTACCCTCCCTACGACGTCACACGCATCATTTCCAAACACAAAGACACAGAATATGGCCAAACACAATACATGGTAGAATGGGCTCCAGAACACCTCACGGAATGGAACATCCAACTCCAACTCGGCGACGGCTTCCGCTTCATCTCCTCCACCCCCACATCGGCGTGTCTCCCCACCCCCTCCCCCACCACCTGCTCCATCTGCCATGACCCCCTTCACACATACCCCTCCTCTACATGTTGCACGTGCCTGCACTTTGCCGTCCATTCCCAATGCCGCCCTGCTCGGGGACCCGCCACATGGCAATGCGACTGGTGCGACCGCGGCCAACACCACGACCTCACCCGCCTCCACGAGGTCCTGTGGCCCCCTTGCATGCAACTCCACGACACCATGAGTGAGACTCCCTCCGGCCCCACCGCGCTTACTGCATTTAACTCAGGATTTGTCCCCTCCACATCACCTATCCTCCTCGAACATGGACCCCCCCATGGACGCACCCCTTCATCACATTCAACCACGACCCTATCCACCCCGACCCCGATATGCTTCCCACCGGAAAATTCACCATCTACACTCACCCAACACTACATGAAACCTCCATCCTCTGCACCCCCGACGGCCGAGCGGTCACTACTCTCTCCGGCCCCCGCGTCCGGCACCTCTTCCAACTCTTCCGCCCCGACTTCACGCATCACTCGTTCGAAGAGGAGGTCTACCACCTCATCACCCGCCTAGGCTCCCGTTCAGAAATTCGCTCACCAGCACCCGCCACCACCACACGCAACAAATGGGCCACTAGAAAAGACCTACTCACAGCACTCCTCAACACATTTCACATCCATACATAGCTCTACTCCGACCCCCTCAACAAATCACTCCACTCTCACACGTATCACTCGCTATACCCCGAAGACATAGTCTTCTCATCCAGCGGCAGCAACGCCCCACATACCTGGCACGGAACCAACATCGCCAACCCTGAATACATCCACGAATGCATGCGCAGAGCCATGGAACCAGCAATCACTAACGCCCACTCCACAGCCTCACACACCCCCAGCGCCACCATCCTCATACTCCCCCGATTTGAAAACACACCATACCGCCACACCAAATACATCACCTCTCCATACACCCACGACCTCTAAACCCTTCCCAACGACGCAAACACCTTCCTACCCCCCGACCAACACAAATGCCACCCACCCCACCCCATTCGGCACACGTTGGATGGTCGACATCTACCTCGTCGCCAACCCCCTCGCACTCTCCGCCTTGCCCTCACACGCAGCCATGACCGCCCTCCACAACACCCTCGAATCGATCTAAGACACGCACCTCCCCAACCCCACCATCACCAAACCGCCCTCACACCTCTTCGACGCTTACTCACCCCACTCTGCATGCATTTACCATCTCCCCCCAACCCCACTCACCCCATGACCTATCCCCTTCCGGGACGCACGAACCTAATACACTCCCCCACCAGAGGAAATCTTGCTTAGAAATGGCAGAGGACTTCGTCTACACAAACGGCTCCAAGAAGGGCGGCCCCTCCCCCCTTGGCGCAGCCGCCACCCACCCCGCCTCAGATACCAGCGTCAAAATTCTGGTGACCTCTACCCCTCCCTCACACACAATCAATCGCGCTGAATTAGCATGTATTGACATAGGCCTCCAACTAGGCCACACCCACCTCCTTACGGACATTGCGTGCTCCCTTCGCCGCATACAAGGCTACTTTAACTGCCCATCCGCTTACGGACACAACATCCACCGCGACACGCTTCTCTCCATCACACACACCCTCAAAACCCGCCGCGACGCAGGCATCCGCACACACCTCGGCAAAACTAAACCATACAACCACTCACTAGGCAATGACCTCGCAGACACACTAGCAAACCTAGTTGCAGACGGACACCCACCCGACACAACATACACTATAGGTTCAAACGTGTCAATAGGCCACTGGACATTGCCATATACCCTCATACCACAAACCCTAGGAGAACCCACACCCTACAAATACACCACCCTCAAACGGACGCACACACCGACAGCACCAAACACACACACACACACCCCTCTCACACACCACCAAACACGATGCCCTCCTCGCCCGCGCCTCGGAGAACGGCGCCGACTTCACATTCCACAAAAAACACACAACACTCACCAACATCCAATTCACCCACAAACAAGAATTCGTGTGGGGAGTCCATAACACCCGCCTTCTCACACACAACCCCACATTGCGCTGCCCCATGTGTGGCCAATTCACAAGCAACGGCCACATGGCATGTAAATGCCCCACCATATCTGGGCTGAGACAGGACCGCCACAACAACACGCTTCAACTCCTACTCTCCCTCTTGGAACGCCACAATGGCAAACAATGGGAGACCATCACAACAGACTTTGGTAACAAACCCATCAAATCATTCGCTTCCCCCACACTCACCCAAACCCCACTTGACTGTCATCCCCGTCATCCCACCAATATGCCCACACGCCTTATTGCAGCTGACGAAGGCCTCTCGCCCGACTCCCTAACCTCGTGCCCGGCCATCTTCCCCACCGAGATTCTCCCCCCCGCACTGCGACCCCCGGCACACAAACCCGAATTTATCCGCCTCCTCGAACCTAGATACGTAGGTCACACAAACAGCCGCCGCCGATACTCCTCAATTAAGAAAAAATAGATGGGGGAATGGAAGTACTGCACGGATCACAACCTATCCCAAACAGCCCATCTCATTCGCGCCAAGTACGACCCCCCTCGCCAACGCCATCCACAGCCACTGGCCAAGTACCGAGGTCAACATCCTTCCCATCGTCATGAGCCACACGGGTACACCGCACTCATCCACCATCACCATTCTCACTTCTCTCCTAACCCTAAGCATTGACCCTCCTGACAAACTCATCTCCAAAGCACGACTCGATACGACACGCATTATTGCACAACTCCACATGCACACTGTCCAATGGCTGCACCATCGCCTACTCATATACCGCATCAAATCCCGCACGACCACTCGCCGCGCCTCCACACACTGCACCTTCGCACGCCCCTGATTGCACTCCGCCCCCAACCCGCATCACACACTCCACCGGGGGGGGGAGTAAAACCCCCGGACACCCTTTGGAGAGGTTGTTGATTGTAGAGGTTGTTGATTTGGAGAGGTTGTTGATTTATGTGGTTAACGGTCTAGCCCTTACTTGTAAGTTTCTTGAATGGCATAGTTGGGAGGACCCACAGACAGCAACCGGTGCATACGGTAATTGTTGTAAACCGGCGCATATCGTACATGTTGTAAACAATTTCAATTTTTGATCTACACGTACTTTTTTGATACAATATGAAATTAAAAAGTGTCGCTAGTCTCCACGATACGCGGCATGCTCCAGCCCCTTCGGGGACGCTGATCAGTGAGGTTGGTCAACTTGAGCTTGTCGAGGCGAACCTGCTTGACCTCGGCTCATGTGCGACTCCGGTCGTGCCGGAGCTAGGGGGGGAAGGCAGGTGAAAAACCCCCTCGCTCAGGTCGTCGTCGGTCCCGTCTCGATCCGTGCTCATCCCCGCCCGAGGTAGTAGTTGCTCCTCCCGACGCAACTCGCCACCTATCCGAGTCTTCTCTCCTCCTTCTCGGGCTGGGAAGAGAAAATAGCTAGGCTGCAGACGGTGTCCGGCTGGCTCTCCTGCCCCCGTGCCATATTTTCTCATGTCTTCTATCCTTGCTTCGTGTGTTTCCAACACCTATCTGATCGCGGTGTGGCCGTCCGTACCCTCCCCCGGTGGTTTACGTTGTCAAGGGACCGCCATTATGAGCATTGTGCCGTTACGATAACCCTAGGCACACTGTCTGAGGCAACATGCCGATAACCGGGTACCGACTAGGGGAGGGGTGGGTTGGACATAGGATCGAGTCGCCGCGCCACAAAAGGTGTTGGGTACGGGAATATTTTCCAAGAACCCCCCGTACCGGGGTTTTCCGGCGGCGGATGATCCATGGACCTCCGCCGCTAGGCTGTGCCGCTCCTCCGGCTGCCACCGTCCTCCATCCTGCGTAGCCTTCAGTCTCCCCCCCGGGGGAGGCATAAACTCACATGGCTGTCGGCACCTAGCGAGCTCCATACCATGGTGTTGCTTCCCGGCTGTTCACCGCGAGCTCCAACACCCTCGTCCCACCGTTGATCCGTCTGTACCCTTCTTCGCCAAAAGACATTTAACAGACCTCGTTCCCGCCGTGAGGGGGGGAAATCTGTGCGTATTAAGTCGCTGAAAAACATATCGGACTGGCCGAGCGGGAAATTCATGTGATGTTGTACGGATATTATGCTTTTCCAAAACCATCCGTACAAGGCTTCCCGACAGTTGTTGTTCCCGCGGATCGCAACTGTCGGTACCTCGTTCAGCCCCCTACCGTGTCAAGCTTGGCACGGCTACGGGGATACCAACGCCCACCGCGTGGAGGTAGAGGTAGGTGCCGACGGGCCTGCGAGTGCACCCCTCTCCGGGGCCGCCGATGCTGCTCCGCCGGCGGGCGCCCATCGATCCCTAGCCTTCAATCCTTCGCCTCGTTGCCAACGTTTACATGCCTCGACCACTGGATCGTCGTAAAGTCGCTTCCTTGAGGGTTGCCCTCCTATATGGTTGTTAGATGGGGTTGGTGCCGGCCTGGCACGACCCAAGTATGGCGAAACAGTCACGAGGTCATTTAAGAAATTTTGCAGCTCCACCTAGGGCATGCGGGAACCCCTCTGCTGCGAACGATGGGACTTGGACTAAGTCTAAAGCTGAAAATTAGACAGTCTATTGATGAACCGAACGCATTGGAGGTCACCCGTATGAGGTTGTCGAGACCTTCGTAAAAAGTCGTTGAATACCTTGATGTAGCCGGCGTAACTCAAGGATCCTTGCGTAAGTCCTAGCATGGCGTTAATTGCGTCATCCCGGATGTTAGGCAATAGGGACGTCTCACAAATCTCAGCCACCAGAGAGTCGAAGGAGTCTGGAATAGCGGCTTGCTGCTTACGGTTAAGCCACTAACTATTCAAGGGTCTAGAGAATTGAGACAAAGCCCACACAACAACGATGAACGAGTCATCGTTAATCCCAAGCATGGCAAGGCGTTTAGGTTGCATCTCGAGCAAGTCCTCAAGCGTGCGTGCATCTTGGCATGATTGGCAGGGAGTGTTGGTTGCATCTTTGCACTGCGTCTCAGTAAGAGTTACGCTCAAACCAGCAAAGTTGGTTGTAGGGCCTGAAACTCCCATGCGTAAGTCACTCAGCGTCTCACACTCTCACCACACACCTGATTAATTTACTCCTTGACCCACACACTTCCAGAGTCGACACATGTAAAACACGAATTGGATTTAGTAACGAGTGCATGTACAATGTCATGCAATGTACTGTTGCGGGAATGTACTCGTCACAAATGACAACACGCGTCACACACACACACACCTGCATACACACACGCACCATCCACCCTTGGGCTATTTTGGTAAATGCTCGCCGTGTCCTTGGCATGGGTGCGGCATAAATAATCACGTACGTTGCGGTTAAACATCTATGCTCGCGTGGTGTTTGCTCGCCAATCTACGTCTCTCCCCTTCCACATGTTCCTTGGGGATACTATGTGCGTCGCAAGTTCTTGCAACTTCCTACCGGGAATTCGTGCAGCGTTTTTCTGTGGTCCGTCATGGGAGTTTGGGTTCCTATCTCCGTGATGCTTTGCAGTAGGACAGCCTGAAGAAGTTGCCTGCCTTCATGCCGCCCCGCTGGCTTATCAGGTACGTTCTTTTTTATTGATGGTTTTCCACTGCTTTTCTTGTAATTAATGTTACTGATGATATAACTATTAAATATGACTGGCAGTAAAATGCAGGTACCAGTACAGGTACCCACCAATATAAATAAGCGCTGCTGCTGAGTGTGCTGGCAGGCTACTAATGGTTTCGCCGATGGTGGCATAGTTCACCTAATAAGAACCGGCCGTATTAAACTGGCAGGCTAATGGATTTTAAATATTGGGTGTGCTGAAACGCGCTCGGCGGAGAAACGCGGCGCAGCATGTGCGACAGCAGGAGACGCAGCACCGCGACAGTCCACCCCGTGCGCGCTTCAATAATACAAAAAGGCCTCCGGCGACCTGCATTGTCAACCACAAATAACAAGAGTTAACCCTAGAACACGTCAGAACTCAAACGTCAAAGCTTCTGGTTTTCGTGGTTTATTATCTTCCTCCGATCTGGCACCCAATTAACTCAGCTAACAACTAGACAAGGCCGTTTTTCAGCTCGCGAGTGCAGCCGTTAAACACACGTCCCTGATCAGCAAAATGGCACCACCAACCAATAACGGGGCTTCCGATGCGGGGCACAAGGGACCTGACGAATACGCTGGCAGTCCAAACAAAGAAAACTTGACGAGCCTGCAGCCACCGCTGAGGGAGCATGGACACACGGTGGGTGGCAAGCACCACGAAGTCGACACCTACGTTGGCAACTGGGCCGAAAGCGTGCAGATGCTGGAGGTGGTGACCTATGTAAAGGAACACTCCCGGGTGTCCAAGGTTCCGCCCGCTTCTGTAACTACTATAGAGGGCGCTATCAAGGCTGCGAGAATCGCCGACTTCAACGATAAAGAGCGCAGGAAGATGCACAGCGCCTGGGACGCGTTCGTGGTGCAGCCCCCCGTTCAGAACCTGCTGCGGGAAGCTGGCGAGCGCTTCCGGGATCTAGTGATTAACCCAGACGAACACGACGAGAGCACTGTTCTGGACTCGAAGCCCGAGGAGGAGCACAGTAAGTTCGACCGGGTCGCGGACAAGACCAACGAGGGGATCGATGCAGCCGCGGGAGCCGCAAAATCAGCGCTGCACGCACTCGCGAAGCCGTTTACTGGCCACGGGCACAAGACGCAGCAAGCAGCGAACTGAGCTGTGCAGCCTGTGAAAATACCTATGTATAGTTATTTAGCGTGACTTAGTGCTGTGTCCAGAGTGAATACTGAATAGGATGTGTTGAAGAGCACATCTTGTTATCTTATTTTTTTTGTGGCGTTGAATGTGGGACAGCTGTTGAGAGTAGTGGGAGTGGTCTCGGTGCAAGTCTGGTGCCGAGAGCAGCGGAGTCGATCTCCGTCAATTCGGGAACTGTAAAGTACAACATAATTAATTTGGTATAAATATCCGACCCGCGACAAGTCGTGCGAACTCTGATGCAGACTTAATCCAGCAGTCGAGAAAGGGCTGGCGACTTCAGTATAAAAGAAAGCAACAGTTCGTTTTGCACACCCGCCAGAGCAATGTCGAGAGGGAAAGTGCTATCGAGGTTGTGTATATAGATACGTTACGACCGCGGTGACCGAAGCGGAAGACGATGATCGATAAAAACACGCACACGCGGATTTCGTTCCTGTCTGTCTGTAGTGTCCATGGGGCGGGTAAAACTTCTCAGTAAGTTTCACTTGCTACTTGGTGCCAGTAAGTCCGTAAGCTTTTACAGTCCATATATAAGCGTCGCTCAACTTGGGATGATGGCGGGGAGGAAATCTTCCTTTCCTTTTTCTTCCTTTCTTTCTTTTTCTTGCTTGGTGGCCTCAACTGCTTTCTCTTGTAAGAAAGTTTTGGATGATGGCGGGGAGGAAATAATTCTAATATGTGTATGGATTACAAGAAGAACAACATGATCACGGATAGGGAAAAAGGGAGGGGAAACAAAGAGGATCACGGAATCCAAAGCACGGCAAAAGGAAGCACTACATTGTGCACAAACCTAGAAGATTAAACAAAGGAAACTCCTAGGCAACGCCGAGCATACCACACGAGGAGGCGACAAGCAGACAGGCGACAAGCGTGGAGGCGTCACGCGAAGAAATAATTAGATTATGTGTCATTAATAGTATTGTCAGTAATCCTCCTGCATTGTGTGTGTGTGTGTGTGTGTGTGTGTGTGTGTGTGTGTGTGTGTTGGGTGTGTGTGTGTGTGTGTGTGTGTGTGTGTGTGTGTGTGTGTGTGTGTGTGTGTGTGTGTGTGTGTGTGTGTGTGTGTGTGTAAAAAAGTAGCACGACAACGATGGGCCTCTATGGTTTATTTTGCGTACTCTTCATGTTCGCGCCACATGAATGGAGTCGGGCCCACCGCTTGTGGTGGCATTTGAGACTTTTTCATCCGGAAATTCTGTGGCCCAGATTTGCATGTACGATGGGTGCGTATAAGGCTTAGTGTTTATTGCGGTTACCCTTCATGTAGCATAATGAATGGAATTAAGCCCGCTTTTCGTGGTGACTTGTGCGTGAGCTCACGCTATGATGAGACGATATCATTCGGGAATTCTGCGATCTAAATTCCCCGTTGCGATAAATGTGTATGATGAAGCTAGTACACATTTAAACAACCAATATCGCCCACAACGTGCCCTTCCACATGGCGATAGACAGCGAGACCCATGCTTCGCCTGCGGCGCTTACATTTACCTTCTTAAAAACTGCCCTAATGCGGCTGTTAAACGTTGTTAGTACGAGTACCAACTGCTTTGGTTTATATCCCCTGCTGAGTTGTCTCGTTACGGTAGCTTGCACATATTTGTAACACTGCGAGTGAGTTGTTTTTTACCGTTTATTGATACATGGTAGAGCCAGACCGCACAATCGCGGCGTCCAAAGAAAGTCCGGCATATGTGAGACTTGATAATCTCGTAGGCATGCGAACCTAGCTACCGAGTGCGAGTAAGCGCATGTAAGGCTATCTATAAGACTATTATTGTGTTGTTTTCTCTACACGTTCGTGATACATGGCAGAGCCACTCCGCTCCGACGGGTCGTCCGAAGAAGCTCCGGCTTAGGTGAGACCGTATGATCTGGTAGGCTTGCGAACCATGCTACCGAGTGTAGTTAAACGTATGTAAGGCTAGATGTAACACTTCAACTGTGTAATTTTCTCTACATGTTCGTGATACATGGTACAGCCAGACCGATGTGACGCGGCGTGTGAAGAAGCTCCGGCTTAGATGAGTCCGTATCATATGGTAGACTTGCGAACCATGCTACCCCATCTAATTAAACGCCGCTGAGGGTCATGGCCCACGTGCCAAGTCTGTGCTAGAATTGACGCATCACTGTTAATCACTTGAACCTTGTGACTAGCTAGGCTGAGCGCCAACTTGCTACGGTAGTATACAACAATTAAGTTATTGATCATTGTAGGACCTGTTGTAAGTAATACACATTAGTTATTAGTTACAGATAATTACTGTAAGTTATTCTAGATATGTGTAGTACATGTCTAGATCGGACAATCCGATACACTGTTTGTTTTGGATACATCAAAGCTGTCGCTAGGCTACAGCTCTTCACTTGCTTTTTTCCAACACCACGCCTCGGGCGGGTTGTCCTTGTGATTGTCCTTATGTGTGATTGTGACTGTAACTTAGCGTACGGTAGTCATCTTCCACTATGACCGTGTATGCGTGGTTCAACATGTCATGAGCCCCCGCCTCAAGTCACTCACACGCGACCAACTTTTTCGGCAAGTTGCGATAAGCGACTCTCCCGCGGAAGGCAAGATTTCTAGCTAACTTGTACTTTGTTATTGCAGCCGGCGTTACCGCCAGTATACCCTGCGTGATAAAGCCCACCAACAACCCACCCTTGTCAGCTGCTCGAGGATGACCGCTAGCCACCCACACCGGCGCACGCGCCGTGTGTGGATAGGTGCATACATGTCAAAGTTGGAGATGGGGGGGGGGGCGCACCGGTGGGTGAATACACATATACAGGGTGCACGACAACTAAAATGATAATTAGCATCCGGCGCAACATTTAGCGCTCAATCGCCAACGACTAGCTCCACTTGAACATGCCGTGGCCTCTACTTGTGCCCCACAATGGATGGAGGACACAATAAAAGTACTTTGAGATACCCCGGGGCTACATGCCGAGGGCTCGGCGGGCATCATGCCGTACGTCTGCAACCGTTGTTAGGAACAAGTCCGGCTAATAGTTCTTACCGCTGCCCCATCTTCTTACCCGTCTGTCGTCATGGCACCAAAAACTCGCTCGGACGACCCCCCACCCCACGCACATGCTGACATTGATGGCCAGAGCTCTCAAAAGAGCTCCCTCGCCCCACCCACTGATGCGCTCGCACTCGTGCTCGAACAGATGGCGCTCATCAACGCCCGTTTGGACACGCATGCGTCCGACACAACTGCTGAGCGCCGCCGTGATGCGCAGCGCGACATCCCGCGCGACGTTCAGCCCACCACCCTCACCTAATCCAACCCAAACCAGCTATCACCCCCCCTTCACCGCACCCGCATCTCGGGTATCCACCTCCCTCCCACGGATCCCCCTTTCAATCCGACCAGCCGTGCCACGTCCCCTCTCCTCGTGGCCAGTCGCTCCCCTACGGTGTGCCGCCGGCCATGCTTGGTAATTTCCCAACCCTTGGTGGCCCGCCTTCTTTCCCTGCCGGCCAGTCTTTTCCCACGCTCATCATGGTGTCCACAGCGGACGTGAGGGGCGTCGCCCCTCCATTGACCCAATGGTAATTGGACGCGCTATTCATGAGGCCGCCGGTTTCGACAAAGGAGGCCCTCAACCGGTCCATAAAAATGTCTATTCCTACCATGGGACCAAACACAGACTTCAAGCAGTGGAAACGGAACTTCCTTACCTTCCTTTCCCGTAAAGCAGCGTACTTCATCCCCATGTTGGCCATCCGCGAGTCGGGCGTCTGGGTGGACGAGCATGCCCAAACCTCGCCTACGCATTCTTGCTGCATGCTGCCAACGAGAACCAACGTGTTGACCATGCAGTCAAGTGCGTCTCAGCTGCTCGCCCCGACTGCGCCACATCAGCCTGGGACATAATGTGTGAGAGGTTGGATGGCCGATCCTTCGCCCTCCCCCTCTCCCTGCTAGACAACCTCATGCTCCGGCATCGCCCTAACCATTCCCTCACCGAGTACGTCCACTTCATGCGGCAAATACTTGATGACTGCAACGAAACATGTGAGATTGTTGGTGGCTCAGCAGCCACCCACCCTCACCACATGGGCCTCCTCATGTTGCGTGGGATATCAAGCAACGGACCGTTGTGCCATGCTAGACAGTGCGTCATCGACGCTTTCGACACAAAGTGCCTCTTGTCTGCGCACGAAGTCATGGCCATCATCCTCCACCTTACCCAGAACATGGAGGAAGAGCTCCCGGGGGGCTGATGCCACTGTCCCAAGCAGGCCCGCCTCAACCATCTCTGCATTTGTCGCTGTTGGACGTGGGTCACACGGTGGACGTGGCAACTACAACCGCGGTAGTCACGGTGGACGTGGCATGCCCAACAAGTGCAGTGGATGTGGCAGCCTCGACCACATCCCCTCGTCATGCACGGCGTCAGATGATGAAATCCTGAAATGGACACTTGCCCAGCGCAAACTCATTGTCCAGAAACATCGCTTTCAAATTAGCACTGCCCTAGCGCATGCTACCTTCATGAGCGACCTCTCCCATGCGGACACCTCTCCGCCTGCACCCCTCGACCCCCCCACCTTTGAGGAGTGCACCGACGTGTATGACGACACACATGTGAGTCTTCCCTTCAGTTCCGTTGCTTTTTCTTCCTCCCTCACCTCCGGCCGTGACCTCTCTGACATTTGGGTTGTCGATTCGGCCTGCTCGATTGACCTCACCGCGTGTCGCGGAGATTTCGTTACGTTCGAGCCTCCGTCGGGCATTTTTCGCATCGGCGGTGTCGGGGTTGACGTCCAAGGCAGTGGCACTATCCGACTCACCATTCTTCTCGTGCATGGTCATGTTATCCACCGAACTATCCACGCACTGTTTACTCCCGATCTCTCCTCGCGGTCTGCTCAGCGGATTGGACGTCTGCTCAATGTTTGTTGGATGCAGTCACACTGCGGCTGCGAATTCCTTTTTCCAACAAACTCTAACATTGGATTGCTCGTAGTCCCCATAGGAATGGGAGTGCTCAAACCTTCCGGGAACGACCTCTACTTGCTGAGACACTCCATAAGCTCGAAAACTCACCCCCTCTAGACACCTCAGCTGTTGTAGACATTAGTGTAGCCATGAATGCACACATTGACCCTACATTGTGGCGCCGCCGTTGTGGGCACAATAACATGCAAAGGCTTCATACCCAAAATACCCACGGTGTTCCGTCGACTCCAGCGCTACCGGTCATTGTAAAAACTGTTTCCCGTTTCCCGCAAGCTGCTTGTTCAAACTCGGCCGAGGGCATATCAACTACAAGTCTAAGCAACATACATGCGTCGCGCATTCCACTTGCGAGGCGGAGTACTACTCTGCAACAGACGCCGCCAAGGAGGGACTACATCTTTGCCAACTCATGGGGGAAATCTTCAACGCCCCCATCACCGGAACCACCACCATATGGGAGGAAATCAAAAGCGCTATCGCTTACTCCCAAAACGCATTGGTCATCGAGAAGAACAAACACATCGGCATGAAGTGGCACTTCTTGAAAGACCACGTGGAACACGGAACAATTAGGCTCCGGTATCTACCCACATGCCAAATGGTGGGAGAAATGTTCACCAAGGAATTACCAGGACCGGCACTCACAAGACATCGAAGCGAGATCTTGGGAGACGCAGAGCCCATGCAATACTTTACCCCATAGCTATCCGCATGGGGAGTGTTGTAAGTAATGCCCGCTAGTTATTAGTTACATATAGCTATTGTAAGCTATTCTAGATATGTGTAGTACATGTCTAGATCGGACAATCCGATACACTTTTGTTTTGGATGCAGAGCTGTCGCGAGGCTACAACTCTTCACTTCCTTTGTCCCGACACCACGCCTCGGGCTGGTTGTCCTTGTGATTGTCCTTATGTGTGATTGTGACTTTAACTTAGCGTACGTTAGCTATCTTCCACTTTGACCGTGTATGCATGGTTCAACATGACCACGGTTATAAGACACGCGTAAGTGCGAATGCTCGTAAGAGACCAACATGCCGACGCTATCTCGTCTTATGCTTTGGTGATACTAGTAACCTTGTTGCGATATTTACTCTTCACGTTCTTACACATGAATGGACACGGCCCCACCTAATATGGTTCTCTTAGAGAGGCTAGGCTCTTGTGATACTAGTGATATGTTTGCGATAGTTACTCTTCACGTTCCTACACGTAAATGAAGTCAGGACCACCACATGTCGTTCCTTGAGAGACCTTAAACGTTGCCATAATAATGTCACAACCAGCCTCTCGGTGGCTGGTTGCTAGTCAAATTCTCTCAAGGGAAGCGTTCAATGAGTGAAAAGTGCTGGTAGTTCTGTAAGCAAACTACATTGGAGCAGTCGCTATGCGGGGATTGAAGGAAAGAAGTTACAATGTGGAATATCCTGTCACCGCCCTCCATTGTGCTAGACTATTTATAGTCTAGCGAAGCTCGCCTTCAGTCTCGTCAATTTTGCCATCTCGCAACGACAGAACTAGACAGACAAGAACATATTTGTGCTAGCGTTTAGCTTTCAGAGGCTAACCGCCACAATAAACTCACGGCAGATATATATAGAGGTGACTTAGTTTGTGGTTTTGATATGTCGTTTACTCCCGGTGTTCGCGCGTAACAACTTGATGAGGCCGCACGCGCTAGCCTCGGTGGCCATCTTCGTCCTAATCGTGTAGGCGCTCCTCTTGGACGCGGTAACCGAGTCGCGCGTTTGCATGTCCATGGCCCCCCTAACGGTGGTATTATAGCTTGCGCTCCGAGCGCGTCCCTCTTCGCACATATGCAATCAGCCCCGTCCCACCTCGCACCTATACAGAGCTATAGACAATTAGGACCTTGTTTTTCTTAAGGTGCCTACGGACACATACACAAGAGGTGCCCGAATGCAGATGCCAAATGCGACCGCTTATAAAGCTAACATGGTTTGGCTTTGTTTCCCCTACGTGTCTGACCCCCACTGAATGGGCGTATATACCTATGACACTTTGAGTGCATAGTTCTCTTCATGTTCTCTTACATGGGAGAGCCAAACCGCTTTGACGCGGCGTCTTACGAAGCTCCGGCTTCGATGAAAGTGTATCATCTAGCAAACATGCGACCCCAGCAAACTCGTATAATTATACGCGTCTAAGCCTCCGGGCCCTCGTGGCTGCTATGTTTAACTATTTTCCGTGTGTGCCGTAATTTACGCAATATGTCAAACACATCCTACGGTAGTGCCCAATGATTCACACAAAATATTGGTTAATTTAGGACCACGAGTGTCCGACGTGCATAACCTCTACGGCTTTGATGAGCATGACTCTGGACCCTTCCTAGTACACGCACGACAAATTATAAGTATGCGCGTTAGGAGTCGCTTGAATATGTACATACTGCTTGTACACGATCTCCGGCTCCGCCGATCCTGCTAAACTCTCGGTCAATGCACTCTGAGCCTACCCAACAAGTGAGTTGTTGTATCATGTCTTGCCTGACTGCATGGTGCTGTGCATAAATAAACGTGGAGTTTTATTGAGTGCATTGGATGTAAGCAATACGAACTTGTGCTGTATATTGAGCACTTGAATGCATGTTTTCTAGGCGCGTAGCATCTGGACTTAAGTAGCGATCTACGGGTCGGTCGCCATTCTCTCTCGAGTAAAGCAGAGTGGCAATCTTCCCCCCCCCCCCGCCATGTTAAACAATTGGAGTAATTCGAGGGAACTATCGCTTGGCGATTGCCCCCCCCTATTTTATAGATGCGACAGCGCGAACAACAACGATACCTTTGTCTTGCATGTTAGGTGAGGGATCAATGTACGTCCTACATGGAGGTTGCTTCACCCCGGTGGAACGCCACACCATACTACTCCCTATAACTACAACCCCTTGAAATCCCCCGGACGATTTAGGACGTGGAGCGTGGGGAGCACGTGCGGAGGTTGAAGAGAAGGGAGACAACATTACGAGTACGAGCTGGCTCGAGGAGCAATCGCACTTGGAATATTCACATATCGAAGTGACCGGTGTGGTTATAGACCCTCATATTGTTAACGACAATGGGACATTACTTGCCACCTAGATTCATTTGTTTTCTTTAACCAATGATTTCTTTAACCATGGTGCAGTGCATAGAAAACCACCAATCAAAAAGGGAAAACAAGGAGGGATAAACCAAAAGAGATTTTCTTACAAGAAAAAGCAGTGGAGGCCACCAAGCAAGAAAAAGAAAGAAAGGAAGAAAAAACCTAAGCCCGAGGAACAGGAAGGCATGCCACAGCACCAGCACTGCCCTCATGAAAAGCGTCGCGGAGATAAGAACCCACAGTGCCATGAAGAGCAGTAGAAAGACGTTGCATGAATTCTCGTCGCACATCCCCCAAAAAACGCCGAAACGGAAGAGAAGTAGATCGACGAACAAAATGTTGCATACGGACATAACTGTCAGAGCGCAAGGAACGAGAGTCAGCGGCCCCCATGCCAGGGAAGCGACGTACAACCACCAAAATAGCCAAGCGATCGACCAACTCAGCCGCCATCGGCGCCAACCGGCCCCCATCCTCCATGGCGAAAGGGTAGTAGTCATGGACCGACTGAACCGAAGGCGTGCCAAGCAAAGCGGAAGTGCGGAGGTCCGCATCAAGTTTGCCTTGCTTAGCTCCCAATGCAAGGCTGCCAGGGAGTGGAAGGCGAGCACCTATACGAGGAACGTTGGTGTTCGTGCGAGCACTTGTAACCGTCACATCAACAACAAGATGGCGGTGCGGAGCCATGAAGTCCAACCAAACCACATCCCCAGGACGATCACGTGAAGCTCCCGACCGAATACGGCGGACCTCCAACCGCAAGTCCCGGCCCTTAGTAGCCCCCGCTTCAAGCATGAACTCTTCAAGCACGTGGACAATGCGGTCATGGAGTTGAATGATATACCAAGAGCACGGGCACCGGGGGATATGGTCCATGAGCATAGCGGCTGTTGAGCGCTCACCCGACATAAAGATGCCCGATACCGTCGACGAAGATCCATACCCGCGAGATTCTGAAGGGGCCTCATTGCACCGAGGGCATTTTCGAACATGAGCGGCGCGCTCCGCAGTCAAGCCAAGCACCCGGTGGGCTGCCATCATATAGCAATCGGATGGGACCTTGAAACTGGACTCATGTGAAGCGAAAAAGAGAGCCAAAGCCCCGCGACCCGTACCCGAAGTCACCCTCATATAGTCCGGTGGGGAAGGTCTGCAGAACGCCAAGAGGTCAAGGTAGGCCCGGGCACGAAGAATGCGCGAAATGCCCCGTTGGATGTGGCCCCCAGAATCTCCCAAGCGAGTAAGAGCATCGGGAGTCGGAAGTTGTAGGCTAGTAGGTTGGGTAGCGGGTGCCACCGCATTGTTGACCGTAGATACCACCAACTCGACATCGTACCCGGCATAATCAGAAAGGTTTTGGTTCAGTGTGTTAGTCAAAACCACAAGCCCCGATTCCGAAAACCCGCCCATAGTGGAGATAGAGTCGTACGAATTACGCAATTGGACCGCCCACGGTAAAGTAGAAGTGGCAACATTCAGTAGTTCCTGTCGGATGAGACCGTACAAAGGACCTAGCGACTCGGACTCGTAATCAGTAATCAGGTTGGCGAGGGTCGCAGTGAATGAAGCATAGTGAGCACGTTCGGCGTCGAGCTCGAGGGACGGTACATTAAGCCCCCCAAACTCCGCCGGGAGGGAGCGCTGTCGTTTAGCACAATTCAGTTGGTCGAGTGTTTGTGCGTCCAAAGAAACGCCCAAGATTCGATAAACTGCCGCACGAACGGCCCTATGTGACGAGTATAGTCCTGCAACAGTACATTGCAGGACATTGTACAGGTACTCGTTACGGATACCAATTCGTGCTTTTCCACATGACGGACGTATACTCGTGGGTACGTCGCTACTGCAATATTGTAATGGTGCTGATGCTACAGTACGACCAGTACCTCCCGGTACGTACAAATATGCATGATTAATCTAACCAGCCAGATGACGCGCCAGAACGAACTCTCCAATGCAGAAGGAGCCGCGTCGTGAGACCCAATGCTAGGCAGGCCGTGTCTCGAGGACAGATGACGACGGTTGAGCAGCACCAACGCCTGACACGTAAGCGAAGCTTGCAGGCATAACTAGTCTGGGCTAAAACCTATTTAAGCCCAGTGCAGTAGAGGGAGGTGACAAAACCTTTTAACAATTCCTTTGTTCACTTACAACATATATTGCCTAAGTACAGCAGTGAAACATCTTTTGCCTCTCGACAACATCATTTGCCATCTTGCAACAACAAAACTAGACACACTAGAACAGATTTGTGCTAGCGTTTAGCTTTCAGAGGCTAACCGCCACACTGGTTTCGGAGCTCTTTGGTCGACGCACGCTTTCGTTGCTCGTTGATCTGCTCGACGTTGTTTGATTAAGTTTAGATGGCTTCTCTCGGAGCAGGACATTACGTGGTTTTAGTAATTCACGTTGGAGGAACTAAATCGTCGGACTTGAAGTTGGTGTTTCAGCGTGAGCCTCGTTCTGGTAAAACTTGGTTCCCAGCTGGCTCTGTCTTACCTAACGAAGAGCCTGTCGACGCTGCTATTCGCGAGTTACATGAGGAGACCGGTCTTGTTTTGACACCGGATGATTTGACGCTGTTGAGTGGTGAACCTGTTAATGTTACACTACCTCAAGGACGACAGCTTGTCTACGTGTACTCGGCTTCTATTCCTGTCCTGTTTGCTACGAACAACTTACGTACACCTGCTCAGGTCGAGCAGGCTGTTTTGGCACAGTCGACAGTTAATCCGGATGATACTTACGTTGTACCGGAAACCATCAACATTGACGGTCTGACACTTACGCCCGCACAGAAAGGGTTACTTCGTGCTAAGAAGCACAAGAGTGAATTACTTCACTTTGGTTACGTGGCTCAGTGGGAATCTTTTTATCGAGCAATCACACAACATGTTCCAGTCATGCAAGACGACACGTCTATCCCGAGACAGTTCCACATGCACACCCGGTTTACGACGGTCGATTCTGGTTCTGTCTGGCTGCTGATTCGTGGACACATCAACCGACTGACTGGAGAAGGACCTACAGATTTACGAGTGGGAATGCCGATGCCTACTCACAACTTGGCTGGACTAACTGTGACCCTCACGGAGACTCAGCGTAAGGCTGCTATTACATCACCGTACCAGGATGGTCGGATACCACATATACTGGAGGATTGGCTCGAAGCACAGCCTCAGCGTTTTATAATGCTTGGAATTGCGGCTGACTCGTACGATGCAGTGTTCTGGGTTACTTCACAGTTTTCTGGACACCTAGCTGGGTGGTGGTTGAACCGGAAAAATCAGCCTCCAATTCCATCTACGTACAAAGAGCTTGTTATGGAGTTACGAAGGTCGACGTTTCTTCCGAACATTCAGGACGACGCAATTTACGCTTTGCTACGCTTTACGCAGAGCAACACGATGAGTTACGCGGTTTTCACTAAACAGTACAACGACTACTTACGTCGATCTCGTCAAGACCTGACAGCTGAGGTACAGTGTGTACGCTTCATTAATGGCCTAGCGAATGATGCGCTAAAGAGACTGGCTAAGTCACACCGAGCTCAGCAAGGATACCAGACTACGCTAGTGGAGCTGCAAAACTTTTTGAATAACATCGTGACATACTCACCGGAACTGGGCAATGCGAGGTCTGCTGCTGGACCATCTGCCCAGCCTACACGTAAGCGCAACTTTGAGGACCCTCTCGAGGAAGCCTCTAACGTCTGGAAAAGTAACAAAGGTGGCCGTGGACGTGGCCGTGGACGTGGACGTGGAGGTGGCAACAATGGTGGACGTGGTCAGACATCTGGCCGCGAAGATTTTAATTCGCTCGCAAGTGCGATGACAGCTGAGGAGCGAAAACGACACATGGACGAAGGACTCTGCTTCAAGTGCCACAAGAAGGGACACCGTTTGTTCCAATGCCCGGAGTTCAAAGGCAAGGCACCGATGCAACCTAAGAAGCAATGATGGTGGCAAGGCTGTTCTACAAATGAACTGGAGCAGCCGGCTACATCTACTGTTCATTCTGAGACACTGTTAGCGACAGAGGTCGTCGATACACCTTCGACATCTCCATCGACTACAGTTGCGACACCTGTAACGCAAGTAGCAGGTCGTCGTCGTCAGACTAAACAGAGACAGAGTCGTAAACCTGTAACCAGACGTTCAGTTGATTGGAAACTGGTTGACTCAGTCTTTGACCCTCTGCATGCACGATTCAACTTCACGTTGGAGGGATGTGCTGATGATGAAGGTCTTAACTCGCACGGTGACTTACCTCACTGTTCGCCGAGTGACTCGATTCTAGACAGAGATTTGACAGGAGAACGGGTGTTCATCAATCCACCCTGGGAGTTAGCTGAGCAGATTGCGCAGCATTTTGAGGATTGCCGTCGAACATCTCCGACATCTACGATGGCTGTATTTGTACTACCGAAGTGGGCGAAATTTACTCAGGTGACTAAGCACTGGAAACTCTATCAAGAATTCCCAGCAAGGACACAGCTTTTTACACGTCAGTCACTGGAAAACCCAGCTCAACAGGAGGTGGTTGCTCCAGCCCCTTGGCATGTACAGCTGTGGTTAGTCGACGCAGATTGTGCGTTTAACGACTCTTCAGAATCTACAGCACCTGATCAACCCGACTCGGTACCTGTACAAGCAGACGACTCGGAACAGTCCATCGCTACGCTGCAACAATTTTCCTCGCCAGCTACAGCACTACTGACTGACCTCACGGAAGCTCGCCCGTTAATTCGAACTGAGCTGACTGTGAAAACTCCTGATGGCGGACACCAAATTTCTGGATTAGTGGACTGCGCTGCGACACTTGATTTTGTGTCAGAGGACTTTGTACGACGCTTTGCTTTACAGACTCGGAAGTCTGCGAGTAAGACCCCAGTTCGACTCGCTAATGGACAACGAGTGACTTCTACGACAGTCTGCGACGTCACTTTTGAGCTGGCTCGACACGAGTTTCAACGGACTTTCTACGTTTACGTGATTTACGTACAGCTGATTTAATCCTGGGTTTACCATGGCTTGATGACGAACAGGCCTCTTTACAATTTGGTACAACCAGAATTTTTACACTAATGGACGGCACAGCAGTGGAGACTACACTTGAGGAACGACGCCCTGAGTGTCTACTCCTGTCGTCTACGAAAGTTCAGAAGCTTATGCGCAAGACGCGCCGCAGCAGAGGACGTCATGCTGATTTTTACGTCATTGAACTTACGTCAGCTGCCGAACAATCAACAGACTTTCACACTGGAGAGGAACTAACAGCAGAACAACGTGACAACTTCCGGTCGTTACTTTTTGAAGACTTCCCGGAGTTACTGCAACCTGTCGACTCTCCGCCAGTAAGCCGACAGTGGGATCACCCCATTGACACAACTGGCCCAATGCGACGTCAACGTCTGAACAGATTGTCACCATGCAGAACGCGCTGAGCTTAATCGACAGCTTAAAGACGCAGTGGAGGCTGGTTTGATACGCCCCAGCTACAGTGAGTTCGGCTCGCCAATTCTTTTTGTGCGAAAAGCTGATGGCTCGCTACGTCTGTGCATTGACTACCGCGGTCTTAACGAGGTTACGCGTAAAGATGCTTACCCGCTACCGCGTGTGGACGACACTCTGGACGAACTTAAGGACGCGAATTTTTACACACACCTCGACCTCGCTTCTGGATTCTGGCAAGTTCGAGTGCGTGATCAGGACGTTCACAAGACGGCTTTTCAGACCCCTGATGGCTTGATGGAATGGGTCGCCATGCCGTTTGGGCTGTGCAATGCACCAGCTACATTTCAGAGGATGATGAACGACATTCTTCGCGACTTTTTACATAAGTTCGTGACAGTCTACCTGGATGACGTCTGTATCTACAGTCGAACTCTGGAAGAGCACCTGGAACACCTACGTCTAGTGCTACAGCGATTCAAGGAGGAAGGGCTGAAATTACGCCTTAAGAAATGCTTCTTCGGATTGCAAGAAATGGAGTATCTGGGCTACACTGTGTCAGCCGGTAAAATTTCGGTTTCCACAAAGAAAGTCGAGGCCGTTGCAGACTGGCCAGTGCCCAAGACGCAGAAGGAGGTTCGCAGTTTCGTACAGTTCTGCAACTTCTATGCGAGATTTATACACCATTTTAGCGACCTTACGGCTCCATTGACGGACTTACTGCGGAAGTCCCAGCCACAGAAGGTTACGCTGACGCCTGCCTGTTTGGAAGCCTTCGAGACTCTCAAGTTACGGCTCATTTCCGCGCCATGCCTGATCCTTCCGGAGGTCAGCTCGGACGCGACGTTCACCGTGGCTACAGATGCTTCAACAGTGGGGATTGCAGCAGTCCTGTTGCAAGACCAAGGAGGCGGTCTTCAACCAGTCTCTTACTGGGCGCGTAAGCTGAGCAAGCAAGATACCTGCGGGATTTGCAACCGTTTGTGGGCTCGATGACACTTGCATATCGCAAGGGAGCTGTGAACGAAGCCGACCCGTTAAGCCGGCGTCCAGACTTCGTACCTCCGGCCACAGTACCCTTATTTTGGGATGGCGAGGTTCCGTCAGATCGAGAATTACGACGGAAGTCCCAGCTGCTTTTTGAAGACGCACAGTTAAATTCACTGACTGTTGAAGCGTTGCAGCTGAGCCCTGAGTTCGCTGATCTCATTCGCGAGGGGTTCTCACGAGATTCGTTTTATGGGGACGATGGTGAGTGGACAAGAGACAACCGGATAGAAGCCAGAGACGGGTACTTTTGGCGTCTCAATCGCCTATGTATTCCACAGAACTCTAAGCTCCGACTGAGATTGATCACAGAGCTGCACGAAAGTTCGTCAGCTGGTCACAGAGGAGTTGCTAGCACTCTTGCTAACGCACTCGACAGATTCTGGTGGAAACGAATCCGCCAAGATGTGAAAGATTTTTGTGAACGCTGCGTCGTGTGCCGACGAGCGAAGATTCGACCGCAAATGGCTGCGACTCTTTACCCATTGCCTGTTCCACCGAGACCGTGGCACACAGTTGGTCTTGACTACCTGACACACTTGCCTGAGAGCAACGGCTTTAACAGTGTGCTGATTGTAGTAGACCATCTAACTCGAATGGCCCATTTTCTGCCATGCACAGAGTCGATTACTGCCGAAGAAACTGCCACTTTGTTTTTACAGGGAGTCTACCGCTTACATGGACTACCCCGTGTGCTGATTAGCGACCGCGACCCAAAATTTGTCAGCGCTTTCTGGCAGACACTTTGGAGACGCCTTGGAACGCGACTGAACATGTCTACCAGCCGACACCCAGAAACAGACGGTTTGACAGAACGCGTGAACAGCACTTTTCAGCAGCTTCTTCGTTGCTTCTGTTGCTATGATGGCTCTGACTGGTCGACACTTTTACCGCAAGTGGAGTTTGCGTACAACGCTTCGCGTGCACTCGGAATTGAGCACACACCGTTTGAGGCTAACTTTGGTTTTTCTCCTGAGGAGCCTCCTGACCTACTCTTCAGCATGCGACCGTCGATTCCAATTTCACAAGACGCAACAGAACGGTTGAGATTGTTACAGGAAGTGCACAACTTGGTACGCTCTGTGTTACAACTACATAAGGACGAGATGCAGGCGCGCACAGAACCGTCTACAGCGCCACACTTCGCTAAGGGAGACAAGGTGTCAGTCGTCACAGCGAATCTTTTTCTGCGAGGACAACCGAACAGGAAACTCAGAGACAGACAGCTCGGCCCTTTTTCTGTGGAGGAGCAGATTGGAAAACACAGTTACAGATTGAAACTACCAGCGACAGTACGCTTACACCCTGTGTTCCACGTTAATAACTTACGACCCTGCTCTACCGCTCCACTACGACCACCTGTTCCTGTGACTGTACCTGAAGGAGACGATGAGGAATTTGACGTCTCACACATTTCTGCTGTGTGCATCAAGTCGCTACCTGGGCGACGAGGCAAATATTTGCTCTTCATGACACACTTCAGTGATGACGACATTCCACCTGTCTGGCACCGTTTGAACGAGGTGCATCGAACAATTGCGTTACAAGAATTCTTGGAGACGCCCCAATGGCGCAAGTTCGCCAAGACTCAGGCGTACATTGACTTCATGCACGCTCACCCAGCGCGCATTCCTGAGTCCCAGTAATTGCTTCAGTAAAGGAGCCAAGAACCACGGAGGTCTGCCTCGCGGCGGCCTCATTGATCTGTCAAGAGGGGGAGGGTACGAGTGTGACGAGTACAGTCCTGCAACAGTACATTGCAGGACATTGTACAGGTACTCGTTACGGATACCAATTCGTGCTTTTCCACATGACGGACGTATACTCGTGGGTACGTCGCTACTGCAATATTGTAATGGTGCTGATGCTACAGTACGACCAGTACCTCCCGGTACGTACAAATATGCATAATTAATCTAACCAGCCAGATGACGCGCCAGAACGAACTCTCCAATGCAGAAGGAGCCGCGTCGTGAGACCCAATGCTAGGCATGCCGTGTCTCGAGGACAGATGACGACGGTTGAGCAGCACCAACGCCTGACACGTAAGCGAAGCTTGCATGCATAACTAGTCTGGGCTAAAACCTATTTAAGCCCAGTGCAGTAGAGGGAGGTGACAAAACCTTTTAACAATTCCTTTGTTCACTTACAACATCTATTGCCTAAGTACAGCAGTGAAACATCTTTTGCCTCTCGACAACATCATTTGCCATCTTGCAACAACAGAACTAGACAGACTAGAACAGATTTGTGCTAGCGTTTAGCTTTCAGAGGCTAACCGCCACACCTATCTGCAGTAGCAAGGTACGGTCGGCAGATATCTGGGGGGAGGGTGCGGAGCAAGAAACCATAACGGAGTACCGCACACGTGATCATCAAGCGGAAAGCGGCGTGAGTCCCTCCGAAGTCCGACATAGCAAAGCATACAATCTTGTCCAAGAGGAGTTGATGAGCCTCAACGGTGTCTTGCAGCCAAGAGTGAACATAGTTCTCGTTATGAGACGCTGGAGGGCCGTCTCCCATCGAGAAATCCATCGCCAAAGGGGCTCCAAGGTTACTAGTACCCGTAACAACGGGGACCATCGCCCGTATCACCTCGACAAGTTCAAGGGCCGTATCCGGAGGTACCATGCACGAAGATTTGATTGGTTGAACATTCGAGCAGACTTTCCCCATTTCCTCCGTAGCCACCGTAATCACAGTCGGGACGAAAGGCGTTTTGATCAAATACTTGCATTCATCAGAAAAGGCTTGGATCGCCGCTGAATCCTTGCACCGTTCTCCAATATTCCGGAGGGGGGTGCTTATCGCCAGGTTGAACAAAAGCGGGCCAAGAGGATCTCCTTGACGGACACCCGTACGAGATTGAACCGTGCCGTGTAGGAGCGAAGCATCGTTGGGGTCGAAGTAATACACCGTGGAGTCCCGTGAATATATCATCTCAACCAACGGGATAATGGGATGCAAGTAAGGGTTCTTGTACAGCTCCGCAAGGAAACTCCGGCGGGAGATGGTGTTGAAGGCGTTTTCCAGGTCCAAGCTTAGAAGGCTGCAATCAGGAATAGCTTGTAGGCCAATGCGAGTGGTATGAATGGCTCGCTCGATACCCGCTTTGCTGAAAACCGATCGTTGTACATGGCCCATGTGGTCGGCCGCGACAGTCGCTATCCGCGCTATGGCGTGACAATGAGCTAACCGCGACAAAACGCTGCCAGCGGCCAACGGCCGGACTTTAGGAGCCTCACCTCGAAGGCGAGTGGCGTCGCAGTCAACCCCAGTTTGCTTGTGAAGAGCCCACCCGGTCGCACTCGCCAGAAAGTCCGCCGCAGCCTCGGGAATGTTTCCCGCCGAGTAGCGGTTAACCCACTTACGCCATGCCGGAACATTCAAGTCACGGACATGTTCCCATCGCCAGCCATCAACGTGGGGGGGCTGACAAGCGAGGTGCTTTTCTCAAGACAAGGAGCATAGACTCCTCACATATTTTGAGGCTGTCACTGTCATCTAAATACGTGAGGGGTGGGCGCGCCGGGGGGGGCAGAGGGTCGGGGAGATCAGAGTCTGGATGGGGAGTACCGGGAGGAGGATGAGGCCGCTGAAGAGCGGCCAAAGCCGCGTCCGCGTCCTCCACCATTCCGAAGTCGGCTCCGTCTAGGGCCATCCGGGCCCGTCGCAACTGGCCAACTTTCACTAGCTCACGGGCCCGACGGAAGGCAGCACGGCGTCGGAGGTCACTTTCAGAAAGGCGAGTCGGTGGGTGGTGCTGCTCCTGTTGAGTGTTCTGGGCCCGGCGACGGCGAGAGCCCCCCCCACCCCGGCCCCGACCGCCGGGGCGTCTAGGCGCAGAAGCTCCCGGGCACGCACGTGCAAGCTCACCTCCATCTCGAATATCACGTAGAAGGGTGTCAATGCCCGTGAGTCCGTCCTCTCCGGACGTAGAGAATCAGAGACGGACTCGACGTTGAGCCAGGGAGCGGATGCGAGCACCGGTCGCCGCTGGGAACGGTCGGAGGAGGAGGCCGCCAAAGAGGTGAATTGCCAAAAAAGCTCCAGCAGCCCGAGAGTCCGTTGAGGGAAGGGAGGTCGCATATTCGAGGGTGTCTTGTAGGGCAGAACGTAGGTCGTCTCTCGCTGTCGCACAAACCCCTCGGGCCGCAGTGACATGTCTGAACTCAAGTAGACAAGCGACCGGGTCGTTGTCGGAGCACCATGAGGCAGGAGTAGCGGCCCGAGGGGGGGATCGGAGAGCAGCCTCTCGGCGGAGTGCAGCTGCAGATGAGGGCATAAAAGGTTGTCCATGAGGTATCGGGGGTCCATCATGTGTAGGGGGGGGAGTGAGGGGGGTAAGCTCCGGTTCGGCCCGGGGTGGGGAAGGGAGTGGAGCCAAGGGGGGGAGGCCACCCCAAGCAAGGGGGGGAGGGGTGACAGCCATTCGGAGGGGGCGTGATCCAATGAGCGGCGGCCGGGAGCTGCCAACATAGTCGTGGGGCAACATTGGAGAAACGGGAGCAACCACACAGTGTAGGCATGGAGCGGTAAGAGGGCGAGCTTGGGTGGCAGATAGAAGGTGGTCGCCCGAGGCACAAAGGGAAAACAAGGCCGGAGAGGAGGTCGCAAGGTGGCGAGCTTGGCGACGGTGTGCGGTAGAGGGGCCATTGCCAGTTGTGAACATGTTCGTGTGTCTGGCGAAATTAGAGCGCCATTTACGCCCAGCAAACCGTATGCCACACGGAGCGCAAGTGTAACATTCCCCCCGCGACGGGGATAGAACACCCGATGCACTTAGGCCCGGTTCCGACCCTGAAGCTCCAGCATGGGCACCAACTGTAGCAACCGCATCTCGCCAGCTTCCAATATCATCATCTCGCCGCCAACCAGCTCCAGCCCTCAGCCCGGCAGCAGAAGCACTCTGCCCATTGGCACCAGTAGCTGCAGAACCGGCACCGCTGTCAATCCTCTGCCCACGGGCTGTGGCAGCATCGGCGAGTCGCTGACCGGCACTTGCGGGAGCACCACTAGCAACGCCATCACCTGCTGGATCTCTATGTCCAACAACCCATGCCGCGGCAACCGGGCGCGGGTCAGCACAGGCAGGTGCAGAAGCACCACCAGCGGCCCTGCCACCAGCCACATGTCTGCGCCCACAAGCACCATCACCAACACTAGCAGCCCGGCGCGAGCGAGCTCTGGCAGCCGCAAGTCCCATAGATGTAGCAGTTGCAGCAGATGCAGCACCACTCGCCGCAGTCCTCTGCTCATGGACGCTGGTAGCAACGGCTGAGCGCCAACCACCACCAACACGTGCCAAGGGGTCTCCGGCAGCAACATAGCCAGCTCTTTGCCCATTAAGACCACCACATGTAGCACCTTCACTACCGGCAGCAGCGGCACTACCAGCAGCAGTAGCAGCAACAACAACACCCCATTTGTAGCCCTCCACACATAATCAGCAGCGCGCTGTCCTCCAGTAGGAACGGCACTCTCCGCACTCCAACCAACACCACCACGTGTAGCAGCATGAGCAGCTGCACCCTCCGTAGCAACACCAGTAACACCAACACCCCTAGATGCGGCTTTGCACACGCCATTCTCACCAGCAACAGTCGACCGCCGACCAACAGCCGCAGCAGAAGCAGCAGGAGCAACGGCGGCACCAGCACGACCATTATCTCGACGTCCGCCGGCTGCTGCAGCAGCAACAGTTGTGCGCCGACCGGCACCAGCAACACCACCACCAGCAACAGCGACGGCGGCACCAACACGACCAGTATCTCGACGTCCGCCGGCTAATGCAACAACAGCAGCAGCACCCATGCGCCGACAAGCAGCAACACCACCACCAGCGGCGGCACCAGCACTACCAATATCTCCACGTCCGCCGGTTGCTGCAGCAACAACAGCAACATCTGTGCGCCGAACGGCACCAGCACCAGTACCAGCAATAACAACAGCAGCACCAACCCGACCAGTATCTCGACGTCCGCCGGCTGCTGAAGCAGCAGCAGCAGCAGCCGTGCGCCGACCAGCCCCAACAGCAGCACCGGCAGCAGCAGCAACAACAACGGCGGCACCAACACTACAAGTGTCGCTATGTCCGGCAGCTCCAGCAGCAACAGCAGCAGCAGCCGTACGTCGACCAGCACCACCACCAGCAGCATGAGCAGCACCAGCAATAGCGGCACCAGCACTACCAGTGTCTCTACGTCCGCCGGCTGCTGCAGCAACAGCAGCAGCAGCCGTGCGCCGACCAGCACCACCCTCAGCAGCAGCAGCAACAGCAGCAGCAACGGCGGCACCAGAACTACAAGTGTCTCTATGTCCGGCAGCTGCAGCAACAGCAGCAGCAGCCGTGCGCCGACCAGCACCACCACCATCAACAGCAACATCAGCAGCAACAACGTCGGTACCAACACTACCAGTGTCTCTATGGCAGGATGCTGCTGCAACAACAGCAGCAACAACCGTGCGCCGACTAGCACCACCACCACCAGCAACAACATCAGCAGCAGCTGTGCGCCGACCAGCACCACCACCATCAGCAGCAGCAACAACAACGGCGGAACCGACACTACCAGTGTCTCTACGTTCGCCGGCTGCTGCAGCAACAGCGGCAGCAGCCGTGCGCCGACCAGCACCACTCTCCGTAGCAGCAGCAGCAGCAGCAACAACAACAGCGGCACCAGCACTACCAGTGTCTCTACGTTCGCCGGCTGCTGCAGCAACAGCAGCAGCAGCCGTGCGCCGACCAGCACCATAGCAGCAGCAACAGCAGCAGTAGCAGCAACGGCGGAACCAACACTACCAGTGTCTCTACTTCCGCCGGCTGCAGCAGCAACAGCAGAAGCAGCTGTGCGCCGACCAGCCCCAACAGCAGCACCAGCAACAGCAGCAACGTCGGTACCAACACTACCAGTGTCTCTATGGCAGGCGGCTGCTGCAGCAACAGCGGCAGCAGCTCTACGCTGAAATGCATCGGCAGCCTTCCTCGAACCACCGGCGGCAGGGGGAGCCCGCCGCCCACCAGCGGTAGCCCTAGCAGCTCGCCGCAGAGGAGCAGGTTTTTCCGACCGACTCGTAAGCGGGCGACGGACGGCGCAAGTGGCGCGCACGACAGATGCCCAAGAGCCACCGAGGAGGGGTAGAGACAAAGCAGAGCGAAGAGGGCGTCGCGCATTGTGACGAGGAGTAGCGCGGCGCCCCGATGCGGAGGTACCGACAAGGGATGCGGGGGGGGGACAACAGACGACGCACGGACCGTAGCACGGGCCAGACGAGCAGCAGAATCGCGACGGGGAGGTCCAGACGCGGAGGACCGGGCGAAAGGGGGAAGAGGAGAAGGGGAAGTCAGTCGGGACGGCCCGGGAGCAAGACGCGAAGGCCGGTCAATGGCCCGGTCGTCGGCCATAACGAGGCCCCGGGAGCAGCGTTGATCGCTACAAAACACGTAGAGCCACCCCCTCCCCAGCCTCCCCGCTACGAACATGGAGGAGGGAGGGAGGGTAAGGAGCAGGCGGGGGCAACCTGCCTGAGCTCCGACGAGGTCCTCCGCCGACGAGGTCCTCCGCCGACGAGGATGATGACGAATGTGTAACAAGGAGTAACGAATGTAACGAATGTAACATGTAACATGTAACGAACGAATGTAACGAATGTGTAACAAGGAATCTGAAACAAGGAGGGATAAACCCCACATGCCTAATAAAAAGCCCGAGGAACATCAGCATAGGGAGGAGACATGCCAAAACATCGGCAATGTCAAGTACAGGTACCTGTACCGGTGTCTCGTTCTACCAACCTCTCTCCGGAGAGCACAGCACACCAGGCAGCTGCCGTTCTTGAAGCTCGTGTCGAACGGCGGAACCCGTACCGTACCGGGTACGGATTTTATTATTCGGGGAACAGTAAAGAAGAATAGGCATATTAAGAATAAGCCGCTAAGAAATAAGATCTGAGGATTCTTACCCCTCGAATAGAACGTCTGCGGTGACGCGACGACGATGATGAACACGACCCTACGACGACGACCATCACATATTGCGAGCCTTCAGGCGCCATCACTGCTCGCCGCGCCTGATTCGTCATCCGCTGTTCTTCTTACCTTTTCTTTCCTCGAGCTCGCGGCTGTCCAGCCAGATGATCCACCCGTCTGCCGTGCGCTTCCCGATGCAAACTAGAAGTGTCGGGCACATTTCGGGTAGCTCCGGCACCGGACGCCATGCCGCCCGATTGCTGGCGCGCAGTGCGAAATACGAACCCACGGCTCGACAGCCGACTCGGAGGGCTGCACTGGGCGGTCCGCGGCTGGCGTATCACTCCATTGGCGGCAACACTCCGCTGCACGAGTTGGCCCAGAAAGCAGTAACGTTCGGCTCTGTGGTGGCGCTCCTTCTTTCCGCCCCTGTCAACCTCGCTTCTGCGGCTGATCCCCCGGCGGTTCTTGCTGGCGTGGCGAGAGTCGTTGACGGAGATACTCTGGAGGTGAGCCACATATGTAAAACCTAATCTCAGTGGCTTGGAATTTTGGCTGTCTTCTGTAACGCCGCGCTTTAATCACCCTCCTGTGATTTTTGCGGGTTATGTCTTGAAAGGTTGCCCAAGAGAAGATCCGACTTTTTGGCGTGGATGCCCCGGAGAAAGCGCAGAGCTGCACGGACGCCGGCAGCAAGAGCTATGGCTGTGGTGCGAAAACCCTACTAAAACCCCCAACCGTCCATGACACGGTATCATGCCCCCGGACCGCCTCTTGAAAAAAATTCAGTTCGAAGCTGTTTACTTCTCGTTGCGCAGGTGAAATTTCAATGCAAGCTCTGCAGCGTAAGCTGGAGAAACAACAAGTCTCGTGCGCTGTCCGTAATCGGGACCAGTACGGTCGAGCTGTGGCGTCTTGCGCAGTCGGGGGCGCCAACGGAGAGGATATTGGAAAGTGGCTCGTGTCGAACGGCTACGCGGTCGCCTACCGCGAGTTCTCCCAAGCATACGTACCTGACGAAGATGCAGCAGCCAAGGCCAAGAAGGGCATTTGGCAGGGATCGTTCCAGGAGCCCAAGGAGTGGCGCAAAGAGGCCAAGTTGGGAACTGAAGGAGGAGCGCCGACCCAGCCCGTCACGCCCTTTGCGACGTCCGCTGTCGCGGCCACCAAACTGGCTGACCACCGGCCTGGTTGCGACATTAAAGGGAACATTGGCTCGACTGGAAACCGGATATACCACGTTCCAAAGGTTTGCCCCCACCTCCTTCCCCCTCTACGTCAGGTATTGGATAAAGCACACAGCGATTGATGCGACTGTCGAAGTGACGGGTAGCGTTTTTACTTTTCAGGGACGATACTACGAGCGCACACGCATTGATACGAGCAAGGGCGAGAAATGGTTTTGCAGCGAGGAGGAAGCCGTGAAGGCGGGCTGGAGGGCGTCTAAAGAGTAAGAGCATTGCTGGAAGTGCTCGAGCGGACCTCTACCCATCACCGCCCAGCATTTTTATGCAGTCGCACTAATAAGAGAGCTGAGTGGCATCAACGGCACCGCACAATTGTCCACACGCGGTGATTTTGAAATTACGTGATGCTAAAGATACTATCCCACCACGCCACGCCTTTATCGAATTGTAGACATACGCACAACTTGCATTTTGTATGGATAGTTTTATTTTCGGCAAAGCTCGCCTCCCCACTGCTCACTTCGACGAAAAGGGAAGCGAGACGGCAACCGATCGCAGTTGCGCCTCCCTCGGTCGAGTCACCACCGCCTCGACTCGCGCTCCTTCTGCCGCGTTGCCCGCGACCGCCGACGTCAGCAAGGGGCGATCCTGAACATCGCGCCGACCTTCTCTTCTAAATTCCACATCCGGCGCCATTAACGTTCCACCCTTCGCGCCCTGCTCCGTCTTTTCCTCCTCATCGTCGGCGACGGCGACCACCGCTTGCGCCGCTTTATTGGCCTCGTCCAGTAAGTGCTGCCACGCAAGCTTAGTTAAACCCGCGGCCAGCCTCTCAACCGCCGCGGTACTCCCAAGAGCATTAAGCGTCACAGTCGACCGGCCACCCCTCCCTCTACCCCTTCCGCGGCCAGTAGGCGCAGGTTGCTTACGGTGTCTGTCAGACGGCGCTGCCCCAACCAGCGCCTTCTGCAACACCTCTGGACTGGCTTCAGCCAACATCTGCGACCGCAGAAAGAACACAGCCAATGAGAAGGCAAGGGTGGCGTTCGGGTATTGGGGAGTGTTGGCCATTGTGTGATAGCTCAGCGCGTCACCTGCGGCGTCTTAATGCCGTGGTTGAAGAGGGAGCGAGCTTGCAGGGCAGTCACGGTGGGCACCTTCATCAGTGGGAGTAGCTCAGGCTTGGTACCAGCAGCAGCCTAATCATAATTCGTCATCATACAGCAACCTCAGCGCGCAGGTGGTCGCTTGTGTGGGAGAGGTGGGTGCGCACATGAGAATGAGAGTAGACAAAGACATGGAGGGGCACTTGAAGGGGGCGGGGAAGAGGTATGAACATGGTGGCCTAGAGCCTGACGGCTGCGGTCACCTGCGCTGAGAGGCTGTTGAGAAGGGATTCAAGCGACCACCAGGACGCAGAGGCAGCCAGCTGTGCTGCCATGGCTGCCGATTTTGCGAGGTCGGTCTGCATCTTTTGAAGTTGCCCGCGTGACATGCCGCCCTCCTGTGCGCCCCGTCCCATTCCCGTCAGCTCAAAATGTCAGCCATTCACCAATCCCACATCACCCCACCCTTCCCGAGCATCAGTCCCAGTGCAGCCCATGACACCCAGTGACGCACAGCAATAATCCACGAGACCAGAGATGGAATGTGCCGATCGATAGCAACATTTTCCATCTCGATCATGAAGCGACTTGAGAATGGCGATGCAGGCGCTGATGAACTGGGCATTTGGTTTCTATGTGAATTTGCAATGCGTTGCGCACTGGGGCCGAGAGTGGGAGAGGCTACGGCATGAGGGGCTTCTCACCCTGGCGACTCGCCCCCATTTCTCCATCGTGGCCGGGAGGCCGCACTCACTGAGGAGGTCCGAGAGAATGAGGCTAGTAAAGAAGCGGGCATGACGGCTGCGCTCCTCGCTGCTGGCCTTACTACAAAGACGGCACATGCTCATCGCAAACTCCTCCGTCACACCCACCTGCGCCGGCATAATGGAAGAGAAAAAATGGGAGACATCCCATGCGTATCTCAGGTTTTCTATACCTATGTGACTCTGTGGCACTGCGTGTTGTGAGTTTACAGACTTGCGTGTGAGAAGATGCAGTTAGTGGTGGCGTGTGTGGTGTGGAGGGGAAGGGAGGGAGTGGGAACCTTTGATGCGACGAGGTAGTGGGCGGACTCGTGCTGGCTACGAGCTAAGAGGGAGCTGAGGCATTGCCGCCATGCGCTCCAGTCCTTAAAGCCGATCAGCCCGCCGTCGCCCTGGCAGCCCAGCAGAATGAAAACAAGGTGCAACACGCCGCCGTCCACCAGGCATACGTCCTTTCGCACCGCCTCTAGCTCTGCGTACATCAGCTTCCCCTGTGGGGTGGGCAGTGCGGAGTTGTGCACCGCGAGGCCTGTCCGCGTAACACACCATCGCCCCGCCGCCTGGCTTATTGTAGCCGCGCGCTCCGTGTCTCTCGCCTGCCCCATCGGAAGGCTACTCTCCCAGTTCATGAGCTTATCTTTGTGCAGCTTTTGCAGCGCAGCTTTGGTTTGCTCTTTCAACTCAGCTCCAAAGAAATCCCCCTGAGAATACACCATACCACAGAGAATCATTCACACGCAGCCCCATTCCTTATAAAACCCCACCTACACGTCCCCTTCCTCCCTTCCTCCAAACACACACTTGTTCAGCTGCCAGCGTGGAGCAAAGCAGCTCCTTCACATCCTCTGCTGAAGACACCGAGCCATTCGCAACAGATTCCAGCAACAACCGCTCCAACGCAGGGCTTCCCTGCCTGACGCCCCCCGCGCATGTCTGCCCTGACGGCCTGCCACCAACCCCACAACAGTTCATTCATACTTCAGCCATGGTGCTTAACTTGGAAAGGCTTGCGTCAGATTTCCATGCGACCTTTCACTGTCAATGACCTCCTACACATAACGTGTCTGTGTGTGAACCTGTATGTATCTCTACCGCTGCTGCTAGCCTTTAAACTCTCCCCTGCAATTAGTTGGCTCCTCATCTCTGGAAGCGGCTCAGCCAGCAGCTGATTTATGAGGCCCCATTCCAGCTGCCCCACGCCGCCCTTCCCAATGATAAAAGACTCCCCGTAGTCGCACTGCCCCGCGCGCCCCGCCCGTCCCACCATCTGCAAATACTGCGCTCGTGACACATTACCAATGCCCTAACACAGTCACATGACAAGCGCACAGCCTTCAGCACATTAGCGCCAATTCCTTCATTCTGTTTTAATGCAGAACAGCGCGCGCAGATACACACACACTCGCACACACACACACACACTCACACACACACACACACATTAAGAAAACTTTCCATAGAATGCGGCTTACTTGCTGTAGGCCCCGGAGAATGACCCGGCGTGCCGGCAGATTGACACCAGCAGCGAGTGTGGAAGTTGCCGTGATGACCTACCAGGAATGCGTGCATAGGTATTAGACAGCCAAAACTTACAAACTCTGAAGTGGGAAGTCAAAAGCGCGCGCGGGCACAAGTATGTGTGTGTGTGTGTGTGTGTGTGTGTGTGTGTGTGTGTGTGTGTGTGTGTGTGTGTGTGTGTGTGTGTGTGTGTGTGTGTTTTGTGTGTGTGTGTGTGTGTGTGTGTGTGTGTGTGTGTGTGTGTGTGTGTGTGTGTGTGTGTGTGTGTGTGTGTGTGTGTGTGTGTGTTGCTGGGAGTGGGGGGGGGGGGGGGGGGTGAGAGACCTGGACAGTGCCAGCGCGGTAGCCAGCTTCAACCACTTCCCTCTCCTCCGCCGTCAGACCTACCATACAGACACAACGACAATCAGCAAAGTGGCCCCATTTTCCATTTTTGTTTCCCGGTTCCACCCTCTTTCCTTGGACTGCAGTGGAGAGCAGAATTACGCAGCGTCCTCAGGACAGGAGACGGGGACCAAGTGATGGGGAGATGGCCAAGCTGCAGACAATTGCAAAGACCTGCGTGATGGAAGGCGATGCCACTGCTCAGCACGGACATGAGATCCGGGTCCGGGTTACCCTCCGTGTCACCCAGCAATCGCTCACACAACAGGGCGCGCTGCTTCATCGCCTGTGGGCATAACACACAATACGACCAGCTAGGCGGCAGAAACGGAGTATCTACAGCACAGAGAAAAAATAGACTATGGTGTAACAGGTGTACCTATGTATCTTTTGCTGTGGTAGTGACCGGGGTATTATTATGAAAGAAGTGCAGATTATGATGATAGAATAGGATGGAGATGTGGTTGTGTGTGAATGGGGTACCTTTGGGGGCGGCCATTCAGCGCCCTTCGTGCCCCACACCACCTGTGGTAGCAGAGTCACCAGCCTCGCCGCGCAGTTCTGACACTGCTTCCTCGACTGACAAAACACCAGCGCGGAGTGCCCCTCCGCCACAACCTCCGCCACCAGTTGCACCATTCCGTCCGTGTCGTCATCTGCCCTCCGCCCTGGCGCCCTTACCTCCGCCAACTTACGCACAGCCTGCAAAACCCCGCTCCCCTCTTCGTCTACCGGCAATGCGCTATCGTACTGCCACAATGACATTCCATGAACCGGGTCAGCCCAGCCGCTCAATCCAACTGCGAGCGAAGAGCACCACGGGGCTCACCTTCTCGAACACCTCCTTCTGAAACACGGCATGCTCCGTCAACGGCACTGGCCGATAGTTTGTGACGAAGAGGCGTGCATTGAGCCAGCGGGAGAGTGCCTGGCACGAAACGGGCGCACAGCAAGCTTGCGGTCGAATCGCATGATTGGGGGTGTCTTCATACTTGTCTCAGGAAGAAGAGAGAAGGGACGGAGCAGCCCGACGGACGGGAATTTGAGTAATGACTCCGAACAGAAAATCAAACGGCACACACCTGAAGGCCCCGCATCGTAGCGCTCATCGCAATGATCTGCGTGCACATAACAGCGCCGGTGAGAGCCCCACGGGAAAGCTGTGTCAGAGTTGCTGCTTTTGCTGTTCAGGTAATGCAAGGAGAGTGAGTACAACAAGCCAATAACTTACCCGTTACTTCTCTGAATTATGAAATAATCAAGTGAGCTGAGAGTGCATTGAGGTGGAAGAGAGGGTACAATTCGGGCAGGGGTGGAGAGATTCAAGGCACTTGGCAGAAATATGGGTTGGTTCAACTAACCTGACATGCACGGCGCCCGGCTTTCCTCTCCGCATAGAGGATTCTGGTGATGGTTAGCTCCAGCATGACGCCGCGATTGGGGTCCGAAATCATATGCATCTCGTCCACGACCACACACGCCAACTGCGCGATGCGCCCCTCCAGCATTAGGCGGTTCACCGCCGCATTGGCCTTCTCTATCGTGCATATCGCGATGTCTTCCCCCTCCTCCGCGACCGGCTGTGTCGTTTCCAGCCCCGCATACCCTTTCACCTGAATATCACCCAGTGCATGCCATTTACAAACATGCCCGACTCAAAGTTGAAACAGCCCACAAGTCGAATGAAATACCACAAACTTTCGCCTCAAAATACCACACACCTGAAGCAGTGGATGCGGGCAACAAATGAGGTAATAATGGGGAAAGAACCCAGTAGAAAATGTTGGGAAAGGATGGCGAGGGAGGGAGGATGCCTTTAGTCCCATCGGCGAGAGAACCTCCTGCAGGTGCGCCACTTTTTCTGATACGATGCTGATGTAAGGCAGCACCAACAGCGCGCGTGGACGAGGCTTCCGTCGCCGGCGTCCTCCAACAGGCTGCGCCATCAACATCATCCGCCGCCGTACCTCCACCAGCCGCCGCACCAGCAGCACCTCCGCGACCAGGCTCTTACCGCCGCTGGTGGGCGCAGAGAACACTAAGTTATCGCCTGCTCGTCCCTCCTCCAAAGCTGCGGCTTGCCAAGGATACATCTGCACCACAACCAGGCATCCACCGATCCCGTCACACCGCATCAAACTTAAAGTACAAAATTGATTCCAATGACGGAGAAAAGTTTGCCTGGCTGAGAGTAAAAGGGAGAGGGCATTCATGCACTGGAGAGGCATGCCTGTTTCACTCCCTTTCCATTGAGGGCGACAACGACTGGGTGGGGTAGCGCCCAATCCTCCAAACGACAGCGCAACGATGTCGGCCGCTCCCGTTTGCATCCCGTCCGCTGCAGCCCACCGCCGTCCTCCCGAAGCACCGAGCTACTCCAAGTCCGCTGCAGCCCCACCCCCTCGCCCCGCTGCTCCAATCCATACATTCCACCATGCTTTGCGTCTTGAAGGATAATTTAGGCCGTAGGAGTGGAAAAGAGAGGGTGGCATGGTTAGACTTGCATTTGGGGGAAAAGTGGTTGCAGCTTTAGCGTTGGAGAAATGCTGCATGCGGAGGGGAAGAATTTCCAGATCAGGGCAGGAGAGTGCTGATCACCTGGCCTGACGGGAGCTGAGCCTGGTTGGCAAGGCTGTGCTGTGGGGTAAAGCTTTTTGACGAAAGTTTGGGGTGGGTTCGTTGGGTGTGTGTTGGGCGGCGGAACGTCGCGCAGGACGCGCGGGTCTTTGGACACGCTCTCCGACATGCCAATACCTGGCGCGTGCGGCCCCGACTGGGCTCGCTTCTCGCCCAGCCTGGCTTGCCCTGCCATCTGGCTGGGACTTGCCCACAGCCAGTCAGTCAAAGGCCTCGGACATCGGTGGATAATATATTAACAGGGCGGCCGTGCGTTGATGCGCTCCGTCCCCAATGTCCGCGCTTATGTCGCTACCCTTCCGATACCTGCTCGCGCTGCGAGTCCCAGTCCGAGTATTACCGCTCGGTGGCCGCACGCGGGGCGCTAATCTGCACCAGGTGGCAGCGTTGTGGGACGACAGTAGCGGCGAGGCTGTGCTGCAGTGCTACACGCCAGACGGCTCCTCCGAGACTCGCCGCACGAGGGCCGTCCCAGCTGTCATCGTTGTTCTATTTTTCAAAATCAAATCATTACTGCTGCCTGCTGGCATCTCAAACCCTAAACTATCTCTCACCCTAAGCCCTAAACAATGTGATTTTCTCTCATCAGCAAGTGAACTACTGTCGTCAGGGGCATCCAGTCATCCGTGCATGCTGGTCGGTACAGGTACCAGTACCCGTAGCAAGTGACACTGATAAATACAGGATAGCGCAAGACACATCCGGGATTTCGGGGGTCGCTTCGAACTTTCCGGATGATTACATATCTCATCCAGCAACTACGAGTACCTGTAGTGACTAAAAAGGGGGAAAACCGATGATATTTCGCAGTTTTGATTTACACTTGAATTGATGATCGGCCACACATATAGAATTATTGCTACGACACATAATTCAATTCAAGAAGTTGTGAAAAATTCATGTCGGTGCCGTTATCGCTACGGGTACTACATATCATCTCTGCTTGTACCCGACTGTTCCGCCCGTGTCCGCCGCGGTCGGTCTTCCATCCCTACCGGTACAGGTACGTTGTTCGTCAGCTGCTGTCAAGCGACCGTCGAGAGTACCTACGAGAGGTACGTCGAGAGGTACGGGTGCCAGTATCACAGGGTGTGATGGTAAGCCGTGTGTTGCTCAGCACCCGCGGATCTTCTCTCCGCAGGCGTTGCCGCTGCCCAGTGTTAGACAGCCTTTTCCGTAAGGTGGGCACTATGAGCTCCTTGTAAGCTGCCCAGGTAACCTAACTTGACAAACTTCGCAGGCGCACTCTACAAGCTGCTGTCGGGGGTAGGGGTGATATCAGCTGCTGTGCGAACTCCGCGACTTGAGAGTGCTCGAAGAAAGCAGAGTCGGTCAAGCCGGCTGTCAGCTGACGACGCGTCATAGGGTTTTTTTAACACAGGCGAGGGAGAGGTCAGGGCTGTCCTCTCTTGGGGTGCAACCTGCCGCGAAAATTTTCAGGCAGGACGACCGTTGTCGAGGCGTTCGACAGCGGTGCTCCGCGCTATGGTCGCCTTCAACATTTATTTCTTCGACCGCAACGGCTGCTGTCTTTACACGCAAGAGTGGACACGCACGAGCGACGTCAAGCTCGGCTCTGGCACGGTCGAGGACGAGTTCAAGAATGTGTTTGGCCTCTTCTTCTCACTCAAGCGCCTAACCGCAGCACTTGACCCCTCCACGTGCGCACCCTACCAATAACGAGTATCGTCTCTCATGACCCCCACCCTCCCTTCTCTTCACCCATCTGACGCAGTCAGAGCAAATGGGTGTATCCTCTCACTCTCCAGCTCTTGTATCCGCCTCTTCACAGGACGGAGAAGCCAAAGTTGGGGGGCATGATGCGGATAGGCGAGGGCTGTCTGTTCCACAGCTTCACCACCAACGTGTACAAGTTTCATTTCCTTGAGTCGCCGTCAGGCATCAAGGTGAGCATGACCATGCTGCCGTGGGGTAGGTCGTAGTGCGCAGCGGTTTGGGACACGTGCATCAGCGTTGCCGTGCCTTTACCACTGCCCATGCTGACGGAGGGTTGATGCGGTGTCAGATCGTGCTGAACACGTCACCGGATGTTGGCGACCTTCGGGAGGCAATGTCAACGATATACTCGTCCATCTATGTGGAGAATGTGGTGAAGCATCCTCTATACAGCCCAGGGGAGCCGTTCAAGTATGTGCTTGTTCAATTTGAGGCCCCCATGGCAGATATGTTGTGCACGTGTGCGTGCTGAGCGGCGAATTGCTCTCACGCATCCTTTTGCTTTTGTTGTGCAGCTATGACGCGTTTACGGGAGTCCTGAACAAGTATGTAAAGGCGATAAACATTTAGGGCAGCGGTCTAGCTGCGAGGGGTGCCTTAGCTGGAGGTTGTTCCATGGTGAATGAGGGACGATATGGTGACGGAGGAGAGTTGGAGGTGAGGTGCAGCTGTGCAGACCATGATCTCCAGATGCACGGCAGGGGTGTGGCTGGTAGGGGTACTTTAGCTAGCAGCTGCGCAAGGGAGGCACGGCATGGTGAGAGAAGGCACCGGCGGAGGTTAGGTGTAGCTGTAAAGCGAACACCATTATACGCATATGTGGCACATTTATGACATCAATATCCCCCATTCGCAGACTTTGACTATTGACTGATTAAGGTGCTCGTTTCCATTAAGATCAAGCCTGACATATTGTCCCTAGGCATCCAGTCTACCTGTATGTTGTCTCGAATCTGGTATGTTAAGTTAGATGTTTTACAGTCCGATGAATGTGAATGAACTGTTTTTTATTTCGTCGGACACATGTAATCCCTCCTTGTGCTTTAATGGGGTTGGGGTGGGTGGGTGGGTGGGGGGGGTCCATACACGCCTGCGTATCCAGAGGAATAAGGGGCGCGTCAGGCAGATGTTCAGAGCCGATTTGGGGCTATGGTTGCAGGAGCTTCCTCACTCGGTGTGAATGGCTACCACGCTCCTGGTATTTGGTGCTGACGGCCACCGAGCTCGCCCCGCCGAACCTCGCGATTAATCCCTTCGTGCAATTAGCACTGGACACGCTAAAGGCTTCTGCTGTAACGTGACAGACGCCTCTAGCGTGTCCGTAAGGCACTGTCATCAGCGACATGCTGACCTGTTAGTTTTCTCTCAGGATAATGAGGTCGAATTTATGATATGTTCCTTGTCGACGATATCAATTCATGAACTCGAGTAATAAACATTTCATTTTCTTGTCGCTGACTATATATAAAAAACGCATAGTAATATCACGACAGCGTGTGTTCGCTAAGCCGTCGGAGTGCTAACAGTGATGAACTGTAGTCGTGACAGCCGGGGTGTCATGTTTGAGTGCATACGAATTGGATCCCGTTTCAGCATGTGTTTCTGTAACTGGGTCTCCCGAACTCAGGGTGGCTCGCGGAGGTGACAGCTGTCCTTGAACACGAGCGATCGCATGACGCGCGCACGCGTCGGTCACGTTGCGCCAATTTGCGGACGGAGAGCCATCAAAGCCCTTATTATTTACGTAATCATTACTTTACGTACCATGACACGTGTCAAATTTAAATGTTAAGTACTACTTGACGTCCTCGGTTCTGCACATTTATCACCGGCGATGACGCGAGCGGCGCGTGAGAAAGAGCCATGAATCCATGATGATATAAAGCCGGCGGGCAATTGTAGCGAGTCATACCGCCCACTTTACCGTCCCCGCTTTCGGCCGACCACGGCTATCCCTAACGAAGTGTTGGAGTCACAGCTAGGCTTCCTCACTGTATAGAGGTCCAACATGCCTCGAAGCGCCATGATTGCCGCGCTGGTGGCGGTCGTCTGCCTTGTGTCAGGCACCGCCGCCACAGATTCCAGCGATCTACACCAGCTGCAGGCCCATGCCGTCGCTCTGGGCCATGGCACAAGCTCGCAGGGGGTTTTAGACGCTCTGCTTCACCTGCACGCCGTTCAGGAGCTTCTGGACATTGAGCGTGCTTTTGGACTGTACGTGACTGTGCTGGCGAAGAACTATGACTCGACGGAGTTTCTCAGTCGTCAGTCAGTATTTGCCTCCACGGTGGTCTCCATCGCCGCACACAATGTGGAGGCAGCCGCCGGGCGCCACAACTTCACCCTCGGCATCAACAAGTTCTCCGATTGGACCGACGAAGAATTCAGGGCAGTCTACCTGCAGGGAATGGGTCGTAAGGTACGTTTCGGGACACCGAAACCTCCCAATCCTAAGTGATATTGTGTCGGTGCTTTATTTCCGACGAAAGCGGTTTTGCTGTCCGACAGCTGTCCGACCGCCGTGCAACTCTACTGTCGCCGACTCGCCGTAACCCTTCGCCATCTTTATCGTCCATTCCTTGTCCATGCGGACCTAATTTGATATCGCCGAGCAGATCACCCGTCGCCTATCTCCTTCATCTTATATAATTATTCTTGCTGAAAGTTGTAACACGCAGCACCGTCGCCGCGCCTCTTATATCCAGCTCCTCTAAGTACGGGTACCCGCTCGTCTCCTTCACGGCAGACGGCCCTCGCTGTCCGATATCGATGCGACCGGCAGAGCACGGTGTTTAAAGCACCTACGACTATTCTATAGACTTTTTCGGCCGCTGCGATGGATTCCAATAATCTCGATGGCCAGCGACGACTATTGACATTCTCAGCAGTGAACCCCGTAGGATGTGTTGGTTGATTCCGAGTAGCTTTTATGGGGGGAGTGTGTCGTTTAAAGTAAGATGACTGTCGTTTACGACTTTGACATTCACGACACAGCGGTCGGTACCAGTACCGCTGTCTTATCTTTCGCCCCGTCTCCTGACCGCAGAGGGACGAGTTCGTGCCCCCCGAGGTGCCGCAGCCGGAGAAGGCGCCCAGCGCCTACCGCCCCTTCGCGTACGAGAACGTGGAGGAGGTGCCTGACAGCATCAACTGGGTGGAGCGCGGCGTCGTGGGCGCCATCAAGGACCAGCACATCAACGGTACCGCATGCGGCTGCTGCTGGTCCTTTGCCTGCATCGGCGTCGTAGAGACAGCTATCGCACTGGGCACGGGTAACGCGCCCGTCAGTCTGGCCGAGCAGCAGCTGATCGCGTGCGACTACCACCCCGAGGACGAGGCCGGCAACGCAGGTTGCGAGGGCGGCTACTGGTGGAAGGGCTTTGACTACATCATCAAAAATGGCGGCATCGACGCCATGGCCGACTACCCCTACCTCGGCAAGCAGTCCCAATGCGACGAGAAGAAGGCGAGGCACAGCAAGGTATGCGTTGCCTCTCGCTCTCTCTCCGTATGCAAACTGTCACAGGCAGCGCTGCTGTCGCTTAAGACGACATGTCTGCTTGAAAGCTGTAGGGCGCTTCAGAGAATGCCGAGTCTAGAACATGTGCAGACGATTATGAGGATGTGTGTATCTGTGTGTGGTAGAGAGAGAGAGGGAGTGTGTGTGTGTGTGTGTGAGTGCGTGTCTGTGTCTGTGTGTGTGTGATGGTCGTGTGGCGTTTTGCTCATGACGTTTGATTTGCGGCGACAGGTGGGCAGAATCGACGGCTATGAGTTTGTTGACTATTGGAATGAGACTGCTCTTATTGCGACGGTGGCCAACCAGCCTGCCGTGGTCGAGGTCTGCGTTGGCCTCCCCTTCCTTCACCTCTGGAAGAGCTACCGCGGCGGCATCTTCGACATCGATGGCTGCTACGCTGAGATCGACCACGGCATCACAGTGGTGGGGTACGACAAGGCTGACTACGATGGGCTGGGGGTGTGGCTGCTGAAGAACTCGTGGGGTGAAGTATGGGGTGAGGGCGGCTTCCTGCGGGTGCCGATGGGAATGGGGAGCAAGCCGGCCGAGGGGAAGCAGATGGGGCAGTTCAACATGTACCACCGTCCCGCCTACCCCTTCCTGCCTAGTAAATCAACCCCCAGCTTCCGTCGCTCTGAGCAGCTCAGTGCCACTCAGTAACCTGGAGGCAAAGCAGTGGAATGATTGAATAATTTGCCACTCTACCCCCGAAAACATCATCATTTACCTATTTAAACAATATTTATTTTGATGCGTCATCTCTCCGCTCCCCACTCTCCCCCAAAATGCACACACACACACACACACACAAACACACACACACACACACACATACAAGCCACAGTACTGTACATTGCATTACATTGACACCTACAGTGGACCGTTTGTCTCTGTTGTCCAGTCTGAATGCTATATTAACTTGCAAGTGCCATTGACGCGTTGTGCGTGCTGATTGATACCAAACATCATATTGGCACATTTCAATGAACATACAGTCTCCTCAATGGCTGCGTGTGTCGTGACTCTCCATGTCCACAGATGTCGTATCGATGTTGCGACCCAGCAAGGAAATAGTATCAGCTGCCACGCCATCAAATTACTCAAAGAAGTTGGTGCGCATTCATGACATCACCTGTTTCAAAAACTTACATGTCAAATACATATAGATAATTCTCAAAATGTTTCTTCGCAAGTTGCGCTAGAGGGGGATGAAAAGTGCAAAAGCGTGACCTTCTCCGTCCATTTGCAGTGGCAATGCCGATATCTGATATGCAAAGAATTGAGTGTGATCTGGGAGATGGAAAGGTGTAGGTGTGTGTGTGTGTGTGTGTGTGTGTGTGTGTGTGTGTGTGTGTGTTTGAGTGTTTTTGGATGTGAGTGTGCGTGCGTGTGTGTGTTTTGGTTAATTCAAACGCGTACGTGTATGAGTGTTGGGACGAGCTACAATAGGAGCTAGGGAGCTATAATAATAGGAGCTAGGGAGCGTGCGTGAGTGCTGATGTTGGTGCTTACAATATGTCATACTATGCGCAAGCTGATGGTGTGTGTGGAGGGGAGGGGGGGGGGGTTGATTGCATTAATGTGTGTGTTTCTAGCGTGTCTGACGGCGTTGTATGATTTAGATTTGTCTGACGACGGTGTGTGCGATATCATTATGAAAGGGTATACAGAGAAAAGTAAGCCCTAACTAGGGCAAATACCCGCTTGCGCTCGTGGTGTGTTATTATTATTATTATTATTATATTGGTAAAATATTGGGGTTTAACGGTTAGTAAACGTACCATGTTGAGTCCGCCTAAGGCAACGCGCGGAGACAAAGCGTCACAAGCGCAGTAAATTGTCCGCGGCGGACGCCCACCTGCTTTACCTATAAAGCAGCTCCTCTAGCTGGTAGCAGCCACCTTCTGCCTTTGCGCTCGCCCATTCGGCTCGCGCAACAGGCATCGTAGCTCTCGTAGCTGCGCAAGGTGACAGCTTACCCTCGACCGCGTCTACCACGGCCGAGACTCTTTACCCTGCTCGAATATACGATGGCTACAGACAGACAAGTCGACGACGAAATTCGCGACGCGCCGGAATTTGTTACATCAATAGAATTCAACGAACAGGAGCAACGCTTACTCGCTAACGCGGCCGCTTCAGAGGAGCGACTAAATGGCCGTTTTCAGCAAGCCTTTACCGAACTAACGGCTACGCTTAGCTCGACCATCATCACTCAACTAGCAGCAGCTAAGCAAGTCAGCACACAGCTAGCCAGTCCCGTCGGCGTATTCGACACGCCGAAGGGTGGAATTGCGAAGCACGACGCCCGCAGCGCCCAGCTGCCGACCGAGCTACCCTCGATCGACCCCACCGTGCGACCCCTGGCCCCAGCCCCAGCGACGACGGTAACCCCAGCAGCCCTGCCAGATGAGGACTACCACATCGACACATAGCTATGGGGACCCTACATTGCCCCCGGCCTCGAGCTACGCCCCCGACATCTCAACGGCCCACAAATCTGGAAGCTCACCTGTGACACCTACCGCCACCTCTCCGCCCGCCGGCACAACGCCACGCTCGAAGAATACCGCGCCACGGCCTGTCACGCCGCCTACGCCGCCTGCGCTAACACGGCGAGCTTATCAGCTCTGGAAGACATTCAAAATTATCCCAAGGATTCACCGGAATTCGCGGCGGCGGTCGTCACCCTGCGTCAAAGCAACCACACCCACAGCGCGCTCGAGGAGGCCGCCCGTGTGCGGATATCCCACATCCGACACACCAAGGGCGGAGGGGAGACGAGCGATTCGGACCGCGTTTTCGCGGAACTCGCCTACGAGCGGTTCCTCAAACCGCGACCGGACGTTGCCTCCTCCGAGTACGACAACCTACACCGAGCGTTCATCGACAAAACCCTCGAGTGTTCATTACTCGCTAAAGAACCCGGACAAGAACGCCTGACGGTGTGACCCGCCGCGCCACGTCCTGCAACGACCGTTCCAACTTTATGCGACACCGCGTGCGGAACAGAGCGTCCGAGTGGAAGCGATTAGGCGCGAGCGAACAAGTTCTAGGTTGGATTCGTCACGGGGTTCGCATACCTTTCATTGGCGGCCGGCGACCCCCACCTTTCAACAGCGGCACCTCCATGCTGAACGCAACAAAACAGCAACTCGACTTCATGGACTCCGAGCTTCCCCGATTCCTGCAGTCAGGCGCCTGGGAGCCATGCCAGCGCAGCAGATGGGTTTCCAGAATGTTTTTAGTCCCGAAACCGGGCGAAAACAAATGGCGACTAATTATCGACTTACGCCCCCTGAACAAGTACTGCAAGGACCACAAGCTAACTTTCGAGACACTCAAGCACCTCAAGAATGTGACACGGGCCGGCGACTGGATGGTGTCTTTCGACCTAGCGGACGGCTACTACACCCTGGGCATACGGGAAGAGGACAGAGACTTCTTCACGGTAAATTATCGCGGAACACTGTACAGACTCGCCGGGCTTCCGATGGGCTGGAAATGCAGCAGTTACTATTTTTGCCGGCTTACCGAAGTTTTTATCCGGCACTTACGCGAACCACTGCTCAACCCCACCGTACACAGCCCCCGTCTAGCTACGCAACAACAGCCCACACGACCTACACCGTCCCGTCGCTATCTGCGCAACTCTCGATGGCGGGGTGTCCGATTACTCCCGTACATGGACGACTTCCTATTTTTTGCCGACAACAGAGACGCAGCGTTACAACTCCGAGACCGCGTCGCGTGCCTACTCGACCGCCTCGGGCTAGGACGCAACCCCAAGAAAGGCCACTGGGAGCCGACGCAAATCTGCGAACACCTCGGCCTCCAAATCGACACCACAACCTCTACGTTCCGAGCCCCTGTTTCGAAACTACATGCCATCGCTACCTTAGCCCGAACCCTCCTACAACGCTCTACGCGCGACGCACGATGGCTCCCTGATCGGCAGCTCGCGGTGCTCGCCGGAAAAGCACAGGACCTGTACCTCGCCATTCCAGCAGCCCGATTCTACCTCCGCGAACTGCACGACGTCCTCGCTACGCGCACGGGATGGGGAGGCCGGGTGAAACTCACCTACCAGTTGCGACGAGACCTCCAATGGTGGACGCAAGTCCCCTCCGCCAACAACGGCCGCTCCATATTCTCCCCTATCGAGACCGCCTACCTGCACTGCGACAGCTCAGGTTACGGCTGGGGAGCTGTATTAAACGAACAGTTGGAGGCCCGAGGTTTCTGGGCAGCGACAGACCAGCAGCAGCACATCACCTGGAAGGAATTAAAGGCCGTGCGACTCGCCGTCCTTTCGTTCTTGCCCCTCCTGCGCGGCCGCAAAGTCCTCCTGCACGAGGACAACCAAGCAGTGGTGGCAGTCCTCAGTCACCTAACTTCGAGGTCCCCAGCTATGATGGACGAACTGCGCAAACTGTGGGAACTCATCGACACCAACGACATCAGCATCCGCGCGCGGTATATTCGCTCCGCAGCCAACGTCTGGGCCGACAGACTGAGCCGCGAAACCGACCGGGACGACTGGCAACTCAACCCCCGCATCTTCACTTACCTGAATTCCCTGTGGGGCCCCCACTCCATCGACAGGTTTGCCACGCACGGCAATACGCAGCTTCCCCGCTACAACGCCCGCTGGCGAGACCCCACCTCCGAAGCCGTGGACTGCCTCCATCTACCCGACAACTGCTGGACAGCAGAGACCAACTGGTGCAACCCACCTTGGACGCTACTCCCAGACCTCGTCCAGAAGTTACGCCAATCCGGGGCCGAAGCAACAGTCATCGCGCCTTATTGGCCCGCCAAACAGTTGTACCAACTACTAAGCGAACTTTCCGACGAACAGATCATGTACCCCCCCTCCCGAGATTTATTCTTTCCGGGCAAGCGCGGAGCATACGAGGGCGTCGGACCGCCCGGCTGGAGCGTCACGGCTTTCCACGTACCGGCCCGTCTTGGCTCTACCGAACACGTGGTACACTCCACCCAACACCGACCACCCGGACGTCCTCGACAAGACCGCGGCACGACCGGACATCCGCGGACACCGACTACCAAGCCGCACCCGTAAAATACCGACTCGTCGAACCTGCGGCCCACGCACCGTGGCACGCCTCGATGTGCAACCATGTCGGCACACTCGTCGGCACGGACGACTTGGGCGACCTCGTGCTCGACCTTCTCACCGGCTCCCTCGCCCCCACCACCTACAACAACTATGGCACCGGTATGCGCCGTTTTACTGTTTTTCTGCAACGAGGAAGGAATCACACCCCTCGAGGCGACCGCGGCCGAACATGCTTCGATTTACTGCTTGGCTCGCCCGATCCGGAACCATCGCAACCAACAGCCTCCAACCCTACTCGACTACGAGAGTCGAGACTGCATTCGCGCGAAGCCTAGATTGGGCTGAGCGCGAAAGCAGAGAGTGCCTAGGCTCGTGGCTAGCTACGGCTTATAAGGCACGGGCTAGCTAGAGCTGACCGTTGGGGAAGTCGTTGGTCGTTGGCTGCGTCTAACTGTTCGGGCAAGGTGGTTGCCCAGCAGGCGAGACGCGCCGATATTAACGGTACCAGTAACCGCTAGAGTTACTGTCACGTACACATGATATTGGATATGCAAACCTCTAGATTCAAATCAATCTGACCATAATTTAGCGACTGGGAGTCAGATTATGCCAAAGATGACAGCTTGCTTACATTTTGGATAAACAGGCACTAAAACACCTATTCAGAGGTGTTATTTCTATTCAGCGCTTGATCAGGGAAGGGTGGGTGGGTTGCGCGAGCCGAATGGGCGAGCGCAAAGGCAGAAGGTGGCTGCTACCAGCTAGAGGAGCTGTTTTATAGGTAAAGCAGGTGGGCGTCCGCCGCGGACAATTTACTGCGCTTGTGACGCTTTGTCTCCGCGCGTTGCCTTAGGCGGACTCAACATGGTACGTTTACTAACCGTTAAACCCCAATATTTTACCAATATAAGAATTTAGCGACTGGGAGTCAGATTATGCCATTGAGATAGACTGAAGGTCTGCATAGGCTACTAATCCGGGGGTTTGGCGACGAGCCAGCCGAAAAATAGCCAGGCCGCCGGGGTTTCGCTCATGGTGGGGTCGATGTACTTGCCGGTGACGACGTCGCTGGTTTTCGACCAACCACCCATGTAGCGGATTTTGGTAAGGGGTGCGCCGATGCATGCGGCTGCGGACGCCGCGCCTTTACGTAGGCTATGCGATGTCCACTTGAATTGCGTGGGGGGTGCAGCGCCGATGGTGTTGCACGCCTCACGAATCCACTCGGTGATGGTACCGGCCGTCCACGTGTGTGGCTGGTCCTCGGGCGTGACGGCCCAAAAAGCAGTTGGTCCGGATCCAGTGCCGAGGATGTTGCAGTAACTGGTGCGTCCAGCGGTAAAGGCCTCCAGGAGGTCCGCGAGTAGCGGTACTGCAGTAATAGGGAGTTGCAGGAGCGGTTTATCGGCCGCGGTCCTACGCTGGTCTCCCTTTGCTTTTCGTACAAATAACAGTATGTTACCGCCCGTTCGGTCGACCGCGATGTCGTCCATGTGGCAACGTACGCCGGTTTCTGCGCGGCAAAAATAGCAGTAGTTGGTGCAGACTGCGAGCATCGCGCGGAACGTCTTGATCTGTACGAGGTTGTCCGGCTGCCAGGTGAGCGCGCGGTAGTGTCGATGGGCGAAGAGTAGCATCTGTTGTACGATGGGGGCTGGGAGCGGTACGCGAATGTCGGGGGCGGTGATGGGCTGCTGCTGCATGGCGAGCCCCCGACGTGCGTCCGTGAGAAGGGGTCCTAGCGCCACTGGCTCCTTCAGGTGGTCGCGAAAGAACTTATTTATGGCTGAGAAGTAGGGTTGGAGGCTGTTGGCTGCGATGGTTCCGGATCGGGCGAGCCAAGCTGTAAATCGAAGCATGTCGGCCGCGGTCGCCTCGAGGGGTGTGATTCCTTCCTCGTTGCAGAAAACAGTAAAACGGCGCATACCGGTGCCATAGTTGTTGTAGGTGGTGGGGGCGAGGGAGCCGGTGAGAAGGTCGAGCACGAGGTCGCCCAAGTCGTCCGTGCCGACGAGTGTGCCGACATGGTTGCGCATCGAGGCGTGCCACGGTGCGTGGGCCGCAGGTTCGACGAGTCGGTATTTTACGGGTGCGGCTTGGTAGTCGGTGTCCGCGGATGTCCGGTCGTGCCGCGGTCTTGTCGAGGACGTCCGGGTGGTCGGTGTTGGGTGGAGTGTACCACGTGTTCGGTAGAGCCAAGACGGGGCGGTACGTGGAAAGCCGTGACGCTCCAGCCGGGCGGTCCGACGCCCTCGTATGCTCCGCGCTTGCCCGGAAAGAATAAATCTCGGGAGGGGGGGTACATGATCTGTTCGTCGGAAAGTTCGCTTAGTAGTTGGTACCACTGTTTGGCGGGCCAATAAGGCGCGATGACTGTTGCTTCGGCCCCGGATTGGCGTAACTTCTGGACGAGGTCTGGGAGTAGCGTCCAAGGTGGGTTGCACCAGTTGGTCTCTGCTGTCCAGCGGTTGTCGGGTAGATGGAGGCAGTCCACGGCTTCGGAGGTGGGGTCTCGCCAGCGGGCGTTGTAGCGGGGAAGCTGCGTATTGCCCTGCGTGGCAAACCTGTCGATGGAGTGGGGGCCCCACAGGGAATTCAGGTAAGTGAAGATGCGGGGGTTGAGTTGCCAGTCGTCCCGGTCGGTTTCGCGGCTCAGTCTGTCGGCCCAGACGTTGGCTGCGGAGCGAATATACCGCGCGCGGATGCTGATGTCGTTGGTGTCGATGAGTTCCCACAGTTTGCGCAGTTCGTCCATCATAGCTGGGGACCTCGAAGTTAGGTGACTGAGGACTGCCACCACTGCTTGGTTGTCCTCGTGCAGGAGGACTTTGCGGCCGCGCAGGAGGGGCAAGAACGAAAGGACGGCGAGTCGCACGGCCTTTAATTCCTTCCAGGTGATGTGCTGCTGCTGGTCTGTCGCTGCCCAGAAACCTCGGGCTTCCAACTGTTCGTTTAATACAGCTCCCCAGCCGTAACCTGAGCTGTCGCAGTGCAGGTAGGCGGTCTCGATGGGGGAGAATATGGAGCGGCCGTTGTTGGCGGAGGGGACTTGCGTCCACCATTGGAGGTCTCGTCGCAACTGGTAGGTGAGTTTCACCCGGCCTCCCCATCCCGTGCGCGTAGCGAGGACGTCGTGTAGTTCGCGGAGGTAGAATCGGGCTGCTGGAATGGCGAGGTACAGGTACTGTGCTTTTCCGGCGAGCACCGCGAGCTGCCGGGCAGGGAGCCATCGTGCGTCGCGCGTAGAGCGTTGTAGGAGGGTCCGGGCTAAGGTAGCGATGGCCTGTAGTTTCGAAACAGGGGCTCGGAACGTAGAGGTTGTGGTGTCGATTTGGAGGCCGAGGTGTTCGCAGATTTGCGTCGGCTCCCAGTGGCCTTTCTTGGGGTTGCGTCCTAGCCCGAGGCGGTCGAGTAGGCACGCGACGCGGTCTCGGAGTTGTAACGCTGCGTCTCTGCTGTCGGCAAAAAATAGGAAGTCGTCCATGTACGGGAGTAATCGGACACCCCGCCATCGAGAGTTGCGCAGATAGCGACGGGACGGTGTAGGTCGTGTGGGCTGTTGTTGCGTAGCTAGACGGGGGTTGTGTACGGTGGGGTTGAGCAGTGGTTCGCGTAAGTGCCGGATAAAAACTTCGGTAAGCCGGCAAAAATAGTAACTGCTGCATTTCCAGCCCATCGGAAGCCCGGCGAGTCTGTACAGTGTTCCGCGATAATTTACCGTGAAGAAGTCTCTGTCCTCTTCCCGTATGCCCAGGGTGTAGTAGCCGTCCGCTAGGTCGAAAGACACCATCCAGTCGCCGGCCCGTGTCACATTCTTGAGGTGCTTGAGTGTCTCGAAAGTTAGCTTGTGGTCCTTGCAGTACTTGTTCAGGGGGCGTAAGTCGATAATTAGTCGCCATTTGTTTTCGCCCGGTTTCGGGACTAAAAACATTCTGGAAACCCATCTGCTGCGCTGGCCTGGCTCCCAGGCGCCTGACTGCAGGAATCGGGGAAGCTCGGAGTCCATGAAGTCGAGTTGCTGTTTTGTTGCGTTCAGCATGGAGGTGCCGCTGTTGAAAGGTGGGGGTCGCCGGCCGCCAATGAAAGGTATGCGAACCCCGTGACGAATCCAACCTAGAACTTGTTCGCTCGCGCCTAATCGCTTCCACTCGGACGCTCTGTTCCGCACGCGGTGTCGCATGAAGTTGGAACGGTCGTTGCAGGACGTGGCGCGGCGGGTCACACCGTCAGGCGTTCTTGTCCGGGTTCTTGGTCTTCGTGTCTTTGGGGTCGGCGTTGTCTCTCGGTGGTGGCTTGGGCTTGGGTTGGGGTCGGGGGTTCGGTGTCGGTGTAGGCCGGTCGGGGGGGGGTCGGTCGGGAGTCTTGCGCGCGAAGGTAGCTCCCGCGGCGGCTTTGGCGCTAGCGAGTAGTGAACACTCGAGGGTTTTGTCGATGAACGCTCGGTGTAGGTTGTCGTACTCGGAGGAGGCAACGTCCGGTCGCGGCTTGAGGAACCGCTCGTAGGCGAGTTCCGCGAAAACGCGGTCCGAATCGCTCGTCTCCCCTCCGCCCTTGGTGTGTCGGATGTGGGATATCCGCACACGGGCGGCCTCCTCGAGCGCGCTGTGGGTGTGGTTGCTTTGACGCAGGGTGACGACCGCCGCCGCGAATTCCGGTGAGTCCTTGGGATAATTTTGAATGTCTTCCAGAGCTGATAAGCTCGCCGTGTTAGCGCAGGCGGCGTAGGCGGCGTGACAGGCCGTGGCGCGGTATTCTTCGAGCGTGGCGTTGTGCCGGCGGGCGGAGAGGTGGCGGTAGGTGTCACAGGTGAGCTTCCAGATTTGTGGGCCGTTGAGATGTCGGGGGGGTAGCTCGAGGCCGGGGGCAATGTAGGGTCCCCATAGCTCTGTGTCGATGTGGTAGTCCTCATCTGGCAGGGCTGCTGGGGTTACCGTCGTCGCTGGGGCTGGGGCCAGGGGTCGCACGGTGGGGTCGATCGAGGGTAGCTCGGTCGGCAGCTGGGCGCTGCGGGCGTCGTGCTCCGCAATTCCACCCTTCGGCGTGTCGAATACGCCGACGGGACTGGCTAGCTGTGTGCTGACTTGCTTAGCTGCTGCTAGTTGAGTGATGATGGTCGAGCTAAGCGTAGCCGTTAGTTCGGTAAAGGCTTGCTGAAAACGGCCATTTAGTCGCTCCTCTGAAGCGGCCGCGTTAGCGAGTAAGCGTTGCTCCTGTTCGTTGAATTCTATTGATGTAACAAATTCCGGCGCGTCGCGAATTTCGTCGTCGACTTGTCTGTCTGTAGCCATCGTATATTCGAGCAGGGTAAAGAGTCTCGGCCGTGGTAGACGCGGTCGAGGGTAAGCTGTCACCTTGCGCAGCTACGAGAGCTACGATGCCTGTTGCGCGAGCCGAATGGGCGAGCGCAAAGGCAGAAGGTGGCTGCTACCAGCTAGAGGAGCTGCTTTATAGGTAAAGCAGGTGGGCGTCCGCCGCGGACAATTTACTGCGCTTGTGACGCTTTGTCTCCGCGCGTTGCCTTAGGCGGACTCAACATGGTACGTTTACTAACCGTTAAACCCCAATATTTTACCAATATAATAATAATAATAATAATAACACACCACGAGCGCAAGCGGGTATTTGCCCTAGTTAGGGCTTACTTTTCTCTGTATACCCTTTCATAATGATATCGCACACACCGTCGTCAGACAAATCTAAATCATACAACGCCGTCAGACACGCTAGAAACACACACATTAATGCAATCAACCCCCCCCCCCTCCCCTCCACACACACCATCAGCTTGCGCATAGTATGACATATTGTAAGCACCAACATCAGCACTCACGCACGCTCCCTAGCTCCTATTATTATAGCTCCCTAGCTCCTATTGTAGCTCGTCCCAACACTCATACACGTACGCGTTTGAATTAACCAAAACACACACACGCACGCACACTCACATCCAAAAACACTCAAACACACACACACACACACACACACACACACACACACACACACACACACCTACACCTTTCCATCTCCCAGATCACACTCAATTCTTTGCATATCAGATATCGGCATTGCCACTGCAAATGGACGGAGAAGGTCACGCTTTTGCACTTTTCATCCCCCTCTAGCGCAACTTGCGAAGAAACATTTTGAGAATTATCTATATGTATTTGACATGTAAGTTTTTGAAACAGGTGATGTCATGAATGCGCACCAACTTCTTTGAGTAATTTGATGGCGTGGCAGCTGATACTATTTCCTTGCTGGGTCGCAACATCGATACGACATCTGTGGACATGGAGAGTCACGACACACGCAGCCATTGAGGAGACTGTATGTTCATTGAAATGTGCCAATATGATGTTTGGTATCAATCAGCACGCACAACGCGTCAATGGCACTTGCAAGTTAATATAGCATTCAGACTGGACAACAGAGACAAACGGTCCACTGTAGGTGTCAATGTAATGCAATGTACAGTACTGTGGCTTGTATGTGTGTGTGTGTGTGTGTGTTTGTGTGTGTGTGTGTGTGTGTGCATTTTGGGG
>JAPMLY010001788.1:0-42500 GCA_026401115.1 Tetraselmis chui
GGCGAGGTGATCTGCAGGATCAACCGCCTACGGAAAGCCCGGAACGGAGGTTTGAATAATTTCCGCACCCCCGTGGCCTTTTTGGATCCGGCCATTGCGACCGTGTAGGCTCACACTCCGGTGGCGCCACCATCCTCACACTCCCCCGATGGGAACACACACCATACCGCCACTCCAAACACATCAACTCACCATGCGCCCACCACCTTCACAGTAGTAGTTCACACCTTTCATAACGACGCAAAGACTTTCCTACCCCCATACCAACACACATGCACCCCCACCCCCACACCATTCGGCACATGCTGGATGGTGGACAACTAGACATTTGCCTCGTAGCTAACCCCCCCGCACTTTCATCTATGCCCTCGCACGCAGCAATGACCGCCCTCCACAACACACTCGAATCCATCTACAATACTCACCTCCCCAGTCCCTCCATCAATCTCCCATACCCATCCCTCTTCGAAACTTGCTCACCACACTCCTCAAGCATCTATCATCTCCCCCCCAACCTACCCACCCCGTCACTTATACTCTCCTAGGCCGCACATCACTAACATTCTCCCCCACAAGAGGCGTCCTTGCTTGGGATTGGCTGGACTTCGTTTACACTAACGGCTCCAAAAACGACGGCTCCTCTCCCCTTGGAGCGCCTGCCCCCCCACCCAGCCTCGGATACGCGCGTCAAAATTCTGTGACCTCCCTCACACTATCAATCGTGCAGAATTCGCAGGCATCGATATCGGCATACAATTCGGACACACCCACCGCCTTACGGACAGCGCATGCTCGCTCCGCCTTATCCAAGGCTTCATGAACTGCCCATCCGCTTACTGACATCACATCCACCGCGACGCACTTGACTCTATCACACACACCCTCAAAACACGTTGCAAATCAGGCATTCGCCCCCATCTAGGCAAAATTAAAGCACACAGCCGCTCTATCTGCAGCGACCTCTCCGACGCTCTAGCTGGCCAAGTTGCAGACGGCCACCCACCCGACACGGTCAACACCACGGGTTCAAACGTGTCGATAGGCACATGGACCCTGCCATACACACTCATACCCCAAACCCTAGGAGAATCCACACCCCACAGGTACACTAACCTCAAAGCCGACGCACACATACAACACCAAACACACCCATACGCCCCTCTCACAAACCACCAAAGACGGCGCCCTCCTCTCTTGCGCCGCTGCGGACGGGGTGGACTTCACTTTCCACAAACACCACACATCACTAACCAATATCCATCTCACACAAAAGCAAGACATCATGTGGGGAGTACACAACACCGAACTCAACTCCTACTCATACTATTTCACTCCTTCACAAAAGTCCGGACATGCATAATATTAAGCATAAGCTAGTCAAGAACACGCTCCCCTCTCACCACGTAATGAAGCACAACGACACCCATGTACCGCCTGAGTGTAGGAAAGCCGGGAAGCAAGCAGCTAGCCGCCATCCGGTATGGTTAGACCTGAGCTTAAAGAGTGTTGTCGGTGGAGTTTGTCGAATTAAGCCCATGAATTCCCAGAAAATTGCTTAAACTATACACGTCGTTATGAGCTTCACGCTTGGAAATTGCTCAAGCGCTAATACCAAGATGCATATTCATCAGTTTTCCACAACAACTATACATTTGGAGACTTGTTGGAGGGGGTTTGCATGCGTGGGTGCCGTGTCTAGTGCGCGAGGTTTGGTTTGCGGGTGTGTGACTGGAGCACGGGGGTTCACGCCGCAGGTGTGGGTGATGTTCTTGGTAAGCAAGCGAGTAAAGACCCACATGACGCAGGTCTCGATAAACATTGCACACTATAAATAGGCGGGGGCGATTGGCTTTGGTGAGGGGCGAGGTCAAACTTGGCCGTTTGAGGCGCATCACGTTAATGGTGATGTTTGGAGTGCTTGGGTACGTGCGTGTGCCAACCACACCCACCCCTTGCGTAGCACACGTCGGGAATTAGGCTTGTAATTCAGTAGAAATGGATAATTGGTAAATATATATCGACAAACCCCGCGTAAATCGCCTCTTGAGGTGAGTCGAATTCGACGGATGTTGCTTGGCACTGCGGCTCACCTTTGCCGGAATATTGTGGTAAGTATAATAGTTAACATAAAAAAATATTTGTGGGCGTTTGAACCCATAGGTGCGTTGGACGCGCATGGAAAAGGTGCGTCCAACGGTACATGTTTAAAAGTGTTTTGACCTCGTAGGAGTAAGTTTTGATCGCCTGAACACGGTGGCCGAAAGCAACTTGCCCTTGGGTTGTGCGCATATCGATGGAAAGTCTAAAAACGCGTTTTCGTTCATTCCCCCACAGCGGCATGCCCAACACCTCCTCCCTCCGTCGCCTATGCACCATATTTGCGCTAAGGCTAGGGATCAAGTGAATTTTGTCGATGGCGATGGTAATGGTATTTTGCAACGTCGATGTTGATGGTATTGATATCTTGGATTGTCGATGTTGATGGCGTTGATAGTTTGAGATGTTGGCGTCGATGGCAATTTAAGCCGATATTATCGCCGATGTATCGATATTTGGGACGATATATCGATACATCGGGCTTAGATAATCAATATTTTACAATTGTTTTGAATAATGATGGCATTGATGCGAGCACTACTGCCATCGTGTCGATGTCGATGTCGCAACCTATCACATCGATGGCACTATCACCAGGTGATGATGATACTATCGACGATGCATCGATGGCTGATCCCTAGCCTTAATTTGCGCAACCGTCGCATAAGCATTCATTTTGCGGCATTGTGCGCCCGTCACTCTTTTCGTCTAACCGGCACGGCGACTGTTTGAGAGAGCGTGTCGCGTGGATGCGGGCGCGATAACCCCAAGTACATAAGCCCGGTAGTGCTCGAATTCGCCCCCCGTAGCTGTCGGCGTATTCCATCTTGGGCGCCAACGCAAAGCCTAGGATTTCAGGAGTTTTGTCAATAAAATCACGGCATGGTCACATTTTTGACAAGGTGCGAAATCTTGTCCGGAATTTTGTGAAGTGTAGAACACTCAAATGGGGGGCGATGGGAAACTATCAACACCGACTTCTGTAATAAACGTATTAAGACATTCATACCCGACACATTCAGCGAACCACTTCCACAGCTTGACACTCCCTCTTTACATCACATTCAAATGACCATTTGCAGAGTGGACGAAGACGAAGGCCTCGCCCATTCCTCCCTAACCCGCTGCACCGGAGTGTTGCCCGAGGATATTCTTCCCACCCATGTCAGACCCTCAGCACATAAAAGCAACTTTATTAGGCTCCTAGAACCCCGCCTCGTCGGCCATACCTCCTCTCGACGCAGATATTCTTATATTCGTAAAATTTTAGACAAGAGAATAAAAGTACTGCACATATAATAGCCTTAAGCACACCCTCCACATCATCATAGAAGATACACCCTCCTTGCAAGCGCACTCCGCTCATAATGGCCTTGTACACACGTGGACACCGTACCCATAGTTATAAGCCGCACCGGCACACCCCACTCCCTCACGCACACCACAATCATTACCCAAATCTACCCTAGAACAAACCCACGAGACAAACCTTCCAATACCCCAAACCGAGACACTACCCGCATAATCCCCCGCCTACACATACATACACTCTGTCCAATGGCTCCACCATCTACTCCGCATCTACCGCATCAAATCGTGTATCACTTACAAACAACTTCTTCACCAACATTTCTAACTCTACCCATCCATATAATCCATACCTACCCTACCAAGTCCTCCTAGGGGGGAGTTAAGCCCCCATCGCCTTCGGAGACGATGGACAAGGAGACCCCCGGCCTAAATTTTGTATTCCAAGTCCTAGATGGCATATGCAAGGCCCTTAGAAAACAACCACAATGTGCATGGTCAGTGTTGTAATTTATTTTCATTGTCCGCGGCGAACGCCCACTTACAATACCTCTAAAACAGCTCCTCTAGCTGGTAGCCGCCACCTTGTGCCTTTGCTCGGAGAGCAGTCACATGGGTGCAGCGAATCGACAACACCCTAGATGCAAGAGATGAAAGAAGTTGGTGATGGTTACAACAATGACGGCTGCGCACACGCATCCGTTGCTGCACAATTTATACACAATGCGCACTGCACGCGCACAAGTGCGACTATTATGTACGGGTACTGATGGACTATTACAGCCCCTCTACATCATTGGCCGGATGTGTTAGTCAAGCGACCCTAAGCACCTTTGAAACAGCACGGTGTGCTTGGGTTGAGGAAGAGCCTTGTTCAATCCATTATCAAGCACGTCGGAAGTGGGAATGAGATGACGGCGATGGTCCGAGCATCCACGAGCTCTCTGGTGTAGTGGTGGCGAATGCCGATATGCTTGGTCTTGTGCGATGCCATAGGATTGTTCGCAAGCTTGACGGCGCCTTCGTTGTCTTCACAAACAGTAAAGGGTCCACGTTGGTGATGGTAAACGGCGTGGAGGAGTTGGCGGAAATGGACCGCGCTTTGAGCGGCACGACTGAGGGCGACGTACTCGGCCTCAATGGTTTACCATGCTACAAAGTATTGTTGCTTAGAAGTCCAACTGATGGTACCACCGTCGAGCATCTCAACCTCCCCTGCGTAAGAGCGACGGGAGGTCGTGCGAGCTGCCCATTCCGAGTCTAAGAAGACAGTCATGGTAGTACCGACGGAGGTGTGGTACGTAGTGGGCATGCGTGATGTCTGAGGAGCGCGTGCTATTGAGGTACCCAAGGAGGCGGCGAGGCGCTTGAGTTGTTTCAAGTGGATTTGGAGAGGGGCAGTTTGATGGCGGCGAAGGGCACAGATGGCGAAGGCGATGCAAGGGCGGGCACATGTGCATAAAAAGTTGACAGAGCCAAGATTGGCGCGAAATGCCTAGTGGTCAACCGGCGAGAGAGGGCCATGATCGTAAGGGGAGCCGGAGTCTAAGTCACTGTAGTGAGTGGGAGACATTGGTAAGGTGGAGGGAATTCTTTCGAGCATGCCGTATTTTTCGAGGAGCTCCGTAGTGTATTGCTCTCGGGACAGCGGAGCGGTGCCAACAAGAAGGTTGCGGGCGATGTCCATGCCAAGAATGGAGGTGGCAAGGCCAAAATCAGTCATACTAAACTTCTTGCGGATGTGTGCCTTGGCGGCGGTGACCCGGTGGAGGGAGTCGGAGACAATGACGATGTCGTCGACGTTGAACAAAACAATACATATCAACATATGCCATGGACGGGGTAGTACATGAAGTATAGGTTGGTGTCGGAGGTAGAGCGCTTGAGGCCAAGGGAGCTGTGAGTGGTGTGGAAAAGAGAATACAACTCACGGGAAGCTTGTTGCATGCCGTATATGCTTTTGAGCAAGCGTAAGACACGGGAAGTGCCATCGGCAGCACCTTTTGGCTGACGCATGAAGATTTCGTATTGAAGATCATCGTTGAGGAAGGCAGTTTCAATATCAGCGGAGTGAGCGTACATGCCTCGGGCGGCCGTAAGGGCGAGAACAGTGCGGAGGGTAGTGCTGAGTTTCATAAAGGATAAACGGTCTTTGAGTAGTCAACCCCGTTACGTTGACTAAAACCTTGTGCCACGAGCCGGGCTTTGAAACGATTGACCGAGCCCTCGGGGTTAGACTTAACTTTCGCCATTTGCTGTCAATGGCATCACGGCCAAGCGGGAGGTCGGCCATGCGGAAGGTGCCTTTTGTCATGAAGGGAGGTGAGCACCGAGCGGATGGCGGCTTTCCATTGAGAGGCATATTTCTGGACACAATGCGCTTGAAGTCCACAAGAACCGGAATGTGCAAGGCAGGGGGTAGGGGAATTGGGAATTGGAACCAAGAGGTGAGGTGGTGTAAAAACTGAGGGGGGCGGGACGGGAAAACGGGGAAGGCAGTGTTCCTAGAAGGTGGTGGCGTTGCGGCATGTCCGTTGGATGCTAGCTGCGGCAACATAGAGGGAGGAGCCGAGTGGGCGGGGACTTTTTAGACGAAGGCAACGTGAGCGGTGCGGACGAAGCGACAAGTGGCAATATTTTAGACCCAACAGCCAGAACCGTCATCATAGTAGCCGACGAACATACAACGATGCGCTTGAGGGGCAATTTGTGTCGCGCTGAGCGTAATTGACGCGCAGGTAGGTAGAAGAGCCGAAGGTTCTGAGAAAGGAGAGTTCAGCTTTATGGCCGTACAAGAGCGAGCCACGGACACCACAAGAGCCGCATGAGGCTGCATGGGTGGGTAGGCGGTTGCAAAAGCAAACGGATGTGCGCATGGCGAGGCCCCAAGGAGAGGGGGGAGCATTGTTTTGCCGCATCATGGTAGTAGCAGGGTCAGCTAGAGTGCGCCAATGCCGTTCCATCTTTGCGAACTTATGGTAAAGCAAAGGACCGCTGATATTATCCGGACTCTATCGACGTATTTCGTGGTGTATTCGGAGACCACGAATGCGAAATCTATCCGAAATCGTAGCGAATTGCGCTTGTCAAATATCGACGATACCATCGATCCCTAGCCTTAGCTTGTGGTGGTTGTAGGGAGATGTGAATATGTCTTGGAAACCCAGGGATTTGATCATGGATCGCTAGGATGTGTCCAAAAAATTAGGGTCGCAATCAAATTTAATAATCGAAGGTGCAAATGGAGAGGATCCATGGAGGTGGGTGTTTATGTTGCGGATATTAGTGAGAAGGGATTGAAGGGCATGGGTGACATCCTTTTCGGTGGGGAGGGCATGGATCCATATATAGTTTGAGAAATGGTCGATTACACTTAAGAGCAATTTGACACAACCAAACCCTTTGTGTCGAATGGGTCCGAAAGTATCGGAGCTAAAAGCATGAAAACAACTTGTAGACACAAAGCATGCGGGCGTTGGGACCGCGGCATGTTTGAGCTTGGGCACGATGCAAGGCTCATATGCGAGGAGGGAAACGTGGCTGTCATAGCGAGCGTCAATGACGAAGGGCGATCGGAGGATGGGAGTCATGGTGTCCTTGCCAATGTAGCCAAGACGATTGTGCATGAGGGTGACGTTCGTAGAGGTGGGTCCATAGCCATGATGTGCGATGGCTACGGAGGGAGAGTTACCTGGAATGGTACGTAGATGAGGAGCAAGGGGGCATGGTCATCGCAGGCAGAAGGGGGGGACTGGTGTTGGCGAATGCCAACGTGATCATACCCCATCGATAAACTGCTCTAACCATCAAAGTGTCGTACCGTGTTGACCGTCATCCCATATCTCAAAACTATAATACCGGGGATTTAATCAACGGCCCCCCATCGAATCGTGAACGTTGGGTTTGTGGCGCCCGTGTTATCTATTATGCTCCATAGTCGTGTCCCCGATAGGGCTCCCGGATAGTAAATCTTTTGTATGGGGAGAACTTTCCCACCGAGTTACCGCGAGGCATCTCGGCCTATGAACATGTCGCCAAGCTTCCAATTGCTTGCAGCCTCAGTGTTCCTACTTGTCACGGGGAATGTGCAAGTAAGGCGAGAGAAGCCCAAGGACCCAACGTCGTATTCGTCGTTTCCTCATCCACGAAGAACTCCCATGTGGTGGGCATGGGGATCGTGAAGACGACCGTATTGAGTAAGGACATGTTTACGGAGCTACCGTTAGCTATTTCGGTGTACACGGGGATCCCGTTTCGACGAATCTCTATACCAGGAGTGTTCTCGGAAAGCGCCAACGTGGGGATAATGGTGGGCGCGCGTGTGTTCCCCACATCAGTTATGGTCCACAAATGCGTCCCGACACGACTCCTGCCCCGGTATCATGACGGTGGCGAGGTTCTTGATGTCAATAACATTTGACTCCGGGCTGCTTTCGTCATCTCTCTTGACCATCTACATGCCGTCCATATCAAGGTCTGTCTCACTCGCGTCGAATGAAGCGTAGAGCCGCAACATGCCCGCTCCGACCGTGTTGTTGTTCTAGGGTGGCACCGCGACGCTGAACTTCCTTATTGCAAGGTGAGGCATTTCATAGGGTTTTGGGTTAGGCCGCGGATCGCTGCCGGATCCCTTGTTCTCCGCTTCGGTATAAAGCGGGATTCCATTCCGCTTTATTTGTATTCAAGTGAAGGGCTACGATATGGACGCGCCAAATCAATTGTGAATATCGGGGGCGAGTAGCTTCCAAATTTCTCAGGTATTTGCCAAAGTGGCCCGCCGACGACATGGGTGTCACTATTCCAAGTAGGTTGATTACTGTCGGGTAAGTATCCCACATCTGCTATCCCACTCTTATCACACGAATAGCTGTGTACCCTCCAAAGAGCATCAAGTTCTCTAGTGTCCGGACTCACATGAATTGAGCCACACATCGAGAACATGAAATTGTCAGAAAAATTCGATGAGACCTCAACGTTGAATTCCCACACCGTGGGCGGTTTCGGTGCGGTGATTAAAGTCCCGATCGGCCTTACGATCGACGGGTTCCCCGCCATGTCGACGGCTTGCACCCCAAACCAATACCGCGTCTCCGGGAGCAGGGTGTCCTTGACAATGCTTGCCGAGCTCGACGTGGCCCCCTCATTTAAGTACGATGTGATGTTCTCGTACTATCCGTTGGGAATCTCGTACTCCGTTTTCTTGTACAGCTTGACTTCGCCGATATTGAAATTGACATTGAAATTGTTTACAACATGTACCGGGTGAAACCGGTAGTTGTATTAGGGCCCTCCCAACTTAGCCACACACGAAACTTACAAGTCAGGGCTAGACGGTGAACCGCCTAAATCCTACCTCTCCAAAGGGTGATGGGGTTTTTTGCCCCCCCCCCCCCCCCCCGGGGGGGGGAGTGTGGCGAGCGTGGGGGTGGTAGCTTTCAGTAACGGGCGTGTGTGGGTGTGGTAAGGGGAGGTGCGGGGTTCGGTCGTGCGAGATTTAGTGCGGTAGATGAGAAGGAGAGATGCAACAATTGGATAGTGTGGAAGTGGAGTTGTGTTCGGATGTGTGTGGCGGTGTCGAGTCGCCTTTGCGCTACGCGTTTGTCAAGAGGGTCAGTGCGGAAGGTGAGAAGGGAGGTGATAATGTGCATAGTGGATGTGGATGTGTGAGGTGTCCATGTACGGCTAATGACTATGGGTAGTATGTCGACCTTGGAACATGGCCAGTGATGTCGGATGGCATTGGCGAGGGGGTGTATTCATCGCAAAATACTTATGCGGTGTGGGAGAGGTTGTGGCTAGTGCAGCATATCAATTCCACTATTTGAATCTTTTAAGTCCTAGATTCGTCGACGGCCGTTCGTGTGTCCGACGAATCTAGCTTCGAGGAGCCGGATGAAGTCGGGTATGTGTGCGGGGGGTCGTAGTGCTCAGGAGAGTAGGGCTTCGGGTGGGATGGCATGGCACGAGGTGAGGGAGTCGGGCGAGAGGCCTTCGTCAGTAGCAACTTGTCGGGTGGGCATGTGTGTGGGGGGAGGTGGTGGCAAACAAGCGGGTTGTGAACGGGTGTGGTTGATGTGAATGATTTGATGGGCGTCTTACAAAAGTCAGCCGCGATGGTCTCCAAGCGGCCGCCGTTATGGCGTTCCATGAAGGAGAGGAGGAGTTGTAGCGCGCTGTTGTGGCGGTCATGTCTACGGCTGGTATAGAGGGACAATTACATGCCATGTGGCCGTCGCTGGTGAATTGACCGCACATGGGGCAACGCATGGGGGGGGGGAGTTGTGTGGGAGGAGGCGGGTGTTGTGTACTCCCCACATGATGTCTTGCTTTTGTGTGAGATGGATATTGGTTAGTGATGTGTGGTGTTTGTGGAAAGTGAAGTCCACCCCGTCCGCAGCGGCGCAAGAGAGGAGGGCGCCGTCTTTGGTGGTTTGTGAGAGGGGCGTATGGGTGTGTTTGGTGTTGTATGTGTGCGTCGGCTTTGAGGTTAGTGTACCTGTGGGGTGTGGATTCTCCTAGGGTTTGGGGTATGAGTGTGTATGGCAGGGTCCATGTGCCTATCGACACGTTTGAACCCGTGGTGTTGACCGTGTCGGGTGGGTGGCCGTCTGCAACTTGGCCAGCTAGAGCGTCGGAGAGGTCGCTGCAGATAGAGCGGCTGTGTGCTTTAATTTTGCCTAGATGGGGGCGAATGCCTGATTTGCAACGTGTTTTGAGGGTGTGTGTGATAGAGTCAAGTGCGTCGCGGTGGATGTGATGTCAGTAAGCGGATGGGCAGTTCATGAAGCCTTGGATAAGGCGGAGCGAGCATGCGCTGTCCGTAAGGCGGTGGGTGTGTCCGAATTGTATGCCGATATCGATGCCTGCGAATTCTGCACGATTGATAGTGTGAGGGAGGTCACAGAATTTTGACGCGCGTATCCGAGGCTGGGTGGGGGGCAGGCGCTCCAAGGGGAGAGGAGCCGTCGTTTTTGGAGCCGTTAGTGTAAACGAAGTCCAGCCAATCCCAAGCAAGGACGCCTCTTGTGGGGGAGAATGTTAGTGATGTGCGGCCTAGGAGAGTATAAGTGACGGGGTGGGTAGGTTGGGGGGGAGATGATAGATGCTTGAGGAGTGTGGTGAGCAAGTTTCGAAGAGGGATGGGTATGGGAGATTGATGGAGGGACTGGGGAGGTGAGTATTGTAGATGGATTCGAGTGTGTTGTGGAGGGCGGTCATTGCTGCGTGCGAGGGCATAGATGAAAGTGCGGGGGGGTTAGCTACGAGGCAAATGTCTAGTTGTCCACCATCCAGCATGTGCCGAATGGTGTGGGGGTGGGGGTGCATGTGTGTTGGTATGGGGGTAGGAAAGTCTTTGCGTCGTTATGAAAGGTGTGAACTACTACTGTGAAGGTGGTGGGCGCATGGTGAGTTGATGTGTTTGGAGTGGCGGTATGGTGTGTGTTCCCATCGGGGGAGTGTGAGGATGGTGGCGCCACCGGAGTGTGAGCCTACACGGTCGCAATGGCCGGATCCAAAAAGGCCACGGGGGTGCGGAAATTATTCAAACCTCCGTTCCGGGCTTTCCGTAGGCGGTTGATCCTGCAGATCACCTCGCCGCAAGACCTCGCCGCTCCTCCCGACGCGATAGTTCTCCTCGTCGTTGTTGTCGTGCTGCCCCCTTTCGGCCGGCTCGACGTCAGCGCGCTGGTCGACGTCGAGCGAGCGCCATACCCTAGCGATGCGCCATACCCACCGTTGACCCGTCCTTACCCCCCTCTCCGCCACACACTCATGAAAATACATGCCTCAACCCCCCAAATGGGACGGCATCTTAGTATAATTTGGTCTTGAAAATACATATCGAACAGGCCAAGCGGGAGATGTTGGCGCATGTAGCTTACATAATTTTTTTCAAAAGGCCATGTGTGCATGGCCTTTCCCGACAGCTGCGGATCACGCGGATCGCACTGTCGGCCCTCTTAGCCCCCTACCGTGCCAAGCATGACACGGCTACGGGGTTTCTTGCGCCCACCACGGGGATGTGAGGGGATGCCGACGGGCCTGCTAGCGCACCCCCCTCCGGGGCCGCCGCCGTTACGCCGCCGGCGGGCGCCTCCAATTACTCACTTCGTTCGTCGAGTACGGTGTGGAAGGTGTGGCTTATCTTGGCCCATCACACGCCTACATGCCAAGATCGGACTCAATGAGTTTCGAGCCCGCGACCTTTTTCGTACTAGGCATGCGCTTTCTTGACGCGTCGGAAAAGAATGGGTGTCGCTTAGTGGCAATCTTGCGTCTAAGTTCTAAATCACGACAACGGGTAGGTGTGAAAGTTTCGATGTACTCCACAACCGCTCACAATGCACGTATCTATGGCCCCCGTTACAATAGGTCAAGAAAATAATAACGTCTACAACGTTTCACGCAACGGCCTGCCCAACACCTCCCCCCCTCCGTCGCTTAAGCACAGTACTTGCACAACTATCGCTCAAGCATTCATATTACGGCGCTTTGAGCAAGTCACTTATTTCATTCGATCGTCCAACCGGCACGGCGAGTGATTGAAAGAGCGCGGCACATTGGTGCGGGCAACGGGCGCAAAAAACCACGTACACAAGCCCGGTAGTGCTCAAATTCGCCCCCATTACTTGTCGACGCAATCTATCTTGGGCGCCAAAGCATTGCCAAAGCATTGCCAAAGGAGTTTGTCAGACGATTTGTCAACAAAATCGAGGCGTGATTACATTTCTACGCGCGAAGGTATGAAATCGTGTCCTGACATTTTTGGAGGAGTGTAATGATCGTGAATGTACTATGTACCGACGATGTTATCTACAGCCGCCCCGTGTACCCGTATAGACCCTACCTTGTTGTTTATGGTCGGTAACAACAGAACAGCAGCTTCAGCTGTCTGTTTGCAAGCAGTCGAGCAAACCGACTTGGCAAGAGAGGGCGCAGTAAAGTCCCTCTATTTCCTTCAAAATGGGGACGCCGAGCCAAGTGGTGCCGCTGTCGGTGCTGGTTGCGTGTCTGCTCGAGCTCCTGGTGGTGCCGGGCTGCGTGGGTGAGCGCTTCTCCGACGTGTGCCTGTACCAGTACCTGCGTGTCGTAGTTTAAACATACATGTCGAACGGTGACACATGTCTCCGGGGACCGCGGCCTCCCACAGCTCCGGCGGTCCAGTGCGCCACGCTCGCTTAGCCCGCTATCAAAGCCAAGCAGTTAAGATCAGCTTTTGTGTTAAGATTTTGCTTTGGGTGGGTCTGTATCTACGGTAACGGGGGGCACACCTGTAAGTAACGCGCGATAACCGCGTCGCGCCCAAGTGTTGTATTTCCGGCGGACGCAGATCGTGTGTTTCCGCGGGAGAAAGACCTTGGTAAAGGTGTCTGGTAGGGGTGGTGCGATTCGTGCTGGTATTGAAACATGATGGAGAATCATGGAGAGTATGGGTGTAGAATTGGTGCTTCCCTGGGAGGGCAGGGTGTGAGCGGGGAACGGAGCGGCGGGGGCGCGCGGTTGCGCGCGTGGTTGCTTGGGTTGCTTCCGCGTGACAAGATAGGGGTTCGCTGCTATCACCGCCTTCGTTATGTGGAAAGAAGAGGCCCGTTTTTTTTCAGCCCTGTCGCCCGAAATGCGTATCGAGATTGGCAGGCCTTGGAAGGAGGGAGAGGAGTTGGTGAGGATAGGAAGGAGCGGGTGGTGGGCTGGCTGACCGTTGTCTCTTTTTTTCACCGCAGCCACACACTTCCGCTTCGGAACCATCAAATGGGAGCCGGATACGATATTCAACACTGGACGGGTGGGGCCCGAGCGGAGGGTCACTTTCACGGTAGAGCTTGTGTACCGCAAGGACTACAGCTGGCAAGTCCCTCCTCGTCTGCTTACTACTCATGACGTTGGAGCATTTTGGCGCTTTTACGTGTGTGTGTGTGTGTGTGTGTGTGTGTGTGTGAGAGAGAGAGAGAGAGAGAGAGAGAGAGAGAGAGAGAGAGAGAGAGAGAGAGAGAGAGAGAGAGAGAGAGAGAGTACCATTCTGCAGTCTCATCTGTGCGGTTGGTGTAATCGCAGGGGGGATTTTTTCGGAGAGGAGTACACCGACTTTGCGGGCTTTCAAAGTGACGCCTGGAACAGGGCAAGCTTTGGCTTCCCCCAGGGGACAAACTACGCTGATCCGCCTTGGTACATTCGTTTCCCGGTGGGCCGTCGCACTGATGGACTGCCGCTGCCCAACGACCTAATGTGCCTTAATCCCTTCGATACAGGTGCCCACCCCGACACACACACACACACACACACACACACACACACACACACACACACACACACACACACACACACACACACACGCACACACATACACGCACACACATGCACGCACACACATGCACGCACACACACGCACACACACGCACACACATACACGCACACACACACACACACACACACACACACACACACACACACACATGATGAATACCATAAATCATTGTTAGATTTTTTTGATAGCGATTATTGCGGTGACGGCAAATCTGACAGGCTGAACGTTGTGATTGTCTGCTGTCCCCAGGCGATCGCCCTTACTGCAATGGCTTACCCGAGGGGACGGAACTGGTACACAGGACAGACAGCAGAACGGGGGATCCCATCCCGTATGACAACCTCAACCAGCCAGATCCCACAAAGGTTGCCGACATGCGGACATAGATGCTGTTGGTGTTCCCTGGGAGGCGTGAGAAAGTTCTGTATTTCTAGGCTGTGTGTTCTGTTATGCCAAATCTAGTAACTTGCTGGTGTTGCTGGTGGCGGCAGGGCTCCCTGACACCCTGCGAGGCGCGCGAGGATGAAGACCCAGACCACTGCTCGCCGTGGGCCGACACCTTTGGGTTTTTCTTCGGCGACGGCAGCCACGACACTCTGGTTATGAAGGTGACAGAGGTTAACCACGTGCCAGACATTCTGGGGAATTACATCCGAGGCACCAGCCTCCCCATCTCGCACACGTACGGCGCAGACAAGCTGGACGCCAACACGCCGTGGGTGGCGTTTTTTACGGGCGGGGACCGTCTCACCAAAACTTCAGGCCCACTCAATAATAACAACCACGGTCGGTTCCGTCTGGAGGTACGCGTTTTCGAACGCCCTTAATTGATAAGAAAGGTGAAAAGTTGATGGCATGTTGGATGTTATGGAGAACTATCAAAGTAGCATGTGCCAACATGAACTACTATTGCGCGTGTGACAAGCTTGTGGCGTATAGGCTGTCTCGCTTTTCGTTGTGGTTGATGAGGAGGTCGTGTTTGTGCTGCTTAGCATGTCTTTGCTTGTACCTTGCGTGCTGCCCCAGGTGTCGGTGAACGTGCAAGGGAGCAATCGTTCGCCAGTGGCCACCTCTCTCGCTGTGTTCCCCGTACCCTACATGGGCCGTGAGTATATGAGCCAGCACGATTGGATGTCCACCTTCCAGCTGTCGGCGTACGACCCGGACGCGGACGACACGGTGGAATTTTTCCTGGCTGACTGGCGTAAGCAGGGCGCGCTCATGGGAAACTCCATCCCGGAGGGCACCTACCCGCCCTTCTGGTACAAGGAGGTCTACGAGGCCCGGCGCCTTGAGGCTTTCAACTTTGCCTGCGTCAACGGGCCACCCGGCTCTGGCGGCTCTGCTAACTGTGGCAACTGCCCCAAGGTTCTCTCCCCACTCCCTTTTGTATTTCTATTTCCCCCCTTATCTGAACTGAGATCATAGCCGTTACGGTGCATTCGTCAATTTGCCTAGTTTATTTCGCATTTGATGCCTCAGTGGAAATCGCACATCACTATCACTGTCAGTGTCTTCTCGCGTTGCCTCTACTCAATTCACTCTCCTCCGTCTTCACCCTCATGCTCCAATGGTTGCGTTCGTCATGTGTCATGCATTTGCTGGTTTCCCCTATGAACGTTATCATGTATTTTTCTGTTTTTGTTAAACGCCTTCGCTCACAAACTCGCGCTTCCTCGTTCACCCGCGGCGCAGGGCGGTGGCCGAGAGTACTGCCGCACTGACACGCCCAACGGTCCGGAGTGTGGGGAATTCAACTGCGATGACTACCCGCCTTGGGATAACAACAAACACATTGCACATTCGCCGCCCGACCTTGTGGTTCGGCGGGCAACGGGTGTGGTTCAATGGGAGACGGGGCGGAGCCCGTTTGAGCAAGACACGGGCGAGTATCAGGCCAACTTTGTCAGTGACACGGGTTTTTTGTACGGCTCGCAAGGCGCCTCACCCTCCAAGGTAAAACAGTCCGCAATATCGTCCTCCTGTGGCTACCACATAAAGGGGTTTTCCGCCAAATTTTCTCACAAAACTGCTCGATAACGATCTTAACTCCACAGCGTTGCAGACACAACTCTTCTATTTACAGTCTTACATTAAAATGGGTCGGGATGTCGGTGGTTCCGTGTTTCAGCCGTCGGCTGAGAAACTCTTTTGCGTTTTTCTCTTGTGTGCACAGGCGCCCCTGAATCCGGGACTGTGGAATTTGGTGGTCGAGATCCGCTCCAGCTCGCACGACCCGTGCCTCACCTCTCTCCCCCCGACATGCACGATGGATGACCTGTCGGGGCACATAACTGTACCGCTTGACTTTCTGCTCTACCTTTACCCGCCGCTCCACATGTGCGCCGGGGATTGCAAGGCCTCCGCCACGGGTATCCCCACGTTTCTGAACCCCAGCGGAAAGTATGGCAACGACCGGCGCCCGCAGTGCGCAATCTGCGGCGGCGGCGATGTCGATCTTGCCAGCGTCTATAATCCCAACGCCTGCGACACCGATGTGGTGAGTAGCTGACCCCTTCTATAATACCCTCCTCACCCTTCCGCTTGACGACATGGAAACCCCGACTGACCCCCTCCTTCCCCCCTCTTTCGCTCGAAACACACAGCGCAGCTGCAGGAATTTTGCCTACGCTGGGACATTGGGGCGGACAGAGGTGCATAAATGCACAGGTGAATTCGGCACCTGTTGCCCCGGCGTCGTTGTGTCTGACCGCGAGCCGCAGCCAGTGGAGCAGCTGCTGCACCCATACACCCTTTTTCAGGACCTCAACCGCTGGTGTGATCCGGAGCCCACCCTCTGCGCGCCTCCGCCGGCGCCCTGCATCGATTACTATCGCGGCGGTCGCCACTTGTCTCAGCGGCCCCCCTACTGCTCCCCGCCCCCCTTCCCCCCGCCCAGCCCGCCCCCACCAGTCCCTTGCTCCCCTCTCAGCCCGATCCAAGCGGGTGGCCGCCGATTGAATCAGGAGCACTGTGCCTCCCCGCCGCCCCCCAGCCCCCCTCCTCCACCCCCTCCAAGCCCGCCTCCCCCGCCGCCTCCAGTCCCACCCCCACCCAAAGGAGGCCGCCGCTTGAACCAAATGCCCCCCTCGCTCACCACAGCGCCCTTGGAGGACGGCTGTGAGACCTTTCAGCAGCCCAACATCGTCCCCGCTTATGGCTCTTGCTATCTCAACACGGCCCCTTACTGGATTGACACCGACTGCGACCACCCAGGTCCCCCCCCCCCCCCCCCCCCCATCCTCCCCCCCCCCGTTTCTTCCCCTTTGCTGATGATCTTCTGTGCTGTCAACTTGTGCAGCCGCGAAACTGCAGTAGTTCTTTCACCCTCCTACGAACGAAGCAATCACATATCCGCTTGTCTCCTCCTACCCATGTATTCTCTTATTTTTGTATGTCAACAACCCGTCTGCCCCCCTATTGGAATGACCACTCCCCTCGCAAAACTCTGCTCTGTCACCGGTAGACACTCTCTCTAGTCTGTAGTTGGCTACACCCACTACAACAAGTCACTCTCCTTCCCTTACTTGCACCTCTGTTGCAAAGTGTAGCTGCCCACCCTCATTTCTACGGCGCCCCCCTACACAATTTCCTCGCTGTTGGCTGCTCCGGCCACCCTGCCTCCCCACTCTTCCACTAGTAGCCCAAGTGGTACCTCAGTTTGCAACTGAGGGGTGGCACGCAACTGACTCGTTCCTGCCGACGTCGGGACTTTAACCGCGCAGGTCACACACCGCCGGTGGACTTAATATTCGAGCCAATGCTGCCGAGTCCACGTGCCCGTGTTGCGGGCGGGCGAGGCTCGCCCATCAGTTTTGCTATGGTTGCGGAGGACGACGACCCTTGCACCGAGCTGGGCATCTTCAGCTCGGGGCTAGTCGACGACGGTCTGATGGCGCTGGGGGGACTCACGTACGACTCATCCAACCGAGTACGTCGGGTCTTGACGTGGGAAGCGCCGGTTGGGTCCTCCGTGAACACCGCGCTGGACACGCGGCCAGAGGACGCGGTGGTGTGTTTCTATCCGTTCGATGCCTACTTGGTCGGCGCGTATCGCTGCGTGCACCTGGTATTGCCAAAGTGCGCCAACATGGTTACGCAGACCGGCACGCGCGTGACGACGCAAGGGCAGATCAGAGTGGATGTGGCGTTCAGCGACTGCGACGGCAGCGCTCTGGCCAACCTGGACTGCGACTCCATTCTCACGCTGCGCGAGGACAGCTCTCTGATGCCGCGGTCTAGCTGGAAGTGCCTACCGCGCGTTAGGGTGCATGTCCTCATGCTCGACCTTTCCCTCGGTACCGTTCCCACGCCCGCGCCCACCCCCGAGGTTAAAGCGGGCCGGCGGCGCAGCCTGCTCCAAGCCCCACCCTCCACGGGGGCGGACGTCGTGGCGGAGCTGCGCGCCGCGGTGATAGCGTACGTGAACTGGGTGTATGATCAAGACTGTTTCGAGAATCGGGTGTGGGGCATCTACGCCTTCGCCGGCCCTAACGAAATTGCCGTTATCAAGGACCTTGACCCTGGCGTCAACGGAGACTCTCGTGAGAAGGTGCGCAGTCGTCGTCCTGTCTTATATGCCTTGACTATCCGCTGTACTTTTCTCACCTCATAGGCGGTACCGGACTCGTATGAATGTACGCTCGGCGAACGACACTGTCACTGTTGCCTTATAACGCCCGTCCGTTGACTTGTCACCGTACCACTTTGTGACGACTCGTCTGCCCCTGGCGCCGGTGCAGGTGCTGGAAGCAGTCAGTGCTCGGTTTCTGAACTCGCTGCCGGGGAGCTTTTCCAACACCCAGCGCGACCTGTACGGCGCTACCGAGTACGCGGCGGCTCGAGTGAACAGTTACACGCTGCTGCAGGATGAGAACCTTCGGTGGGTGGAGACGAATAACGTGCTGCTGTTCACAGCGGGCGAGGACACCGCTGGGATGCGGACGGAGGCTCAGGCGAGGTCCAAGCTTGCACAGGCTGTCGCCGGCTTGGCCCCAAGAGCCTTCTTTGTCGGCCTTGCCTGGGAGCCCTCCAACGCGACACTGCAGGGACTCGTGTCGCCCAGTATGTACACCTACGCTGCAAACGAGGCGTCCCTGTCCGGCGCCTTCCTCGTGGGGGCCGGCGTACTCTACACCAATGCGCCCAACCAGGCGGCCAACCAATACGCCATCGCCTTCTGCTCCCCCAGCGCGGCGCGGGCACCCACACTCTGCAGATCAGCCTCACCGGACAGGATAGCGCCCCGTTTGGGGTAACTTTCCCGCCCATCGCTGGTACCTTCCAATACGTGGCCGACATTGCCGACTGTCAGCTGACCGCCAGCTCGCCGCCTCCCGTGCCTCCCAGCCCTCCGCCGTCCAGCCCCCCCGCCGCCTCCGAGCCCACCTTCACCCTCACCTCCACCACTCAGCCCCCCGCCGCCTCCCCCCAGCCCCCCTCCACCCCCGAGTCCGCCTCCACCTCGCCCCCCGCCGCCCCCCCAGCCCCCCGCCGCCCTCCCCCCCCCCCTGTGCCCCCTCCTCCGCGGAGCCCGCCCCCCTTCCCTCCCTCTCCACCCCCACCCCCGCGCTCCCCCCCGCCCCCCCTCAGTCCCCCACCCCCCCAGCCCTCCTCCCCCGAGCCCCCCACCGCCTATTCCCCCTTCCCCCCCTCCACGCCCCCCGCCCCCTTCACCCCCGCCACCGTTCGCCCCCGTCGCTGAGTGCCCCGTCTGCGGCCCAGGAACACTTCCTTCGCCCCAACTCCTCCCCGACGGACGGCTGTGAGTGCGTGCAGGCCTTTCAGCTGCAGCTGCTACTGGCCGACCTAGACAACGATGCGCTGACCGGTGCACTCACGCCCTTCCTGGCTTGGCTGGCGGGTGAGCTGGGGGTGGGGGTGGACCAGGTGGTGATCCAGGCAGTGACGCCTGGCAGCGTGCGGGTGGACGCCGCAGTGGTGCCCCCGTCCGGACGGAGCAGCTTTAACCGTAGAAGAGATCGCTGCGTTTGAGGAAAGACTAAGCATCGCGCCTATCCTCCCCAGCGGCTCCCTCGGCGGAGGCACTGCGGAGGTGACCAGCACGACTAGACCAGATGGCCCCTTTGCTCCCAGCCCTCCCAGCCCCGATCTCGGCACCCCCAGTGACGACAGCAGCGGAAGCAGCACCCTCATTGCGGTCATCATCGGCGCTGCGGGAGGCGCCATTGCGCTGGTTGTGGTGATTATAGTTGTTCTGGTCATTCGCAGACGTTCTCAGGTGCGGGGCCCGCTCTTCTCCATTGAATGGCCCGCTCTTCCCCGTTGAACTTCTCTGCATTAACTCGCGTAAATTGGCACTCCAATCTGTCACGCTACCCACAGAGCAGACACAAAGGCACACCCTCTCTCAGTACACCCGAGCAAGCACCTTGCCACACAAACGCAGACATGCAGTTCATCTTACAATCGCCCCCGTCTTCCCTCCCTCACCACACACATACGCTTCCATGTATACTAGATTATCCGAACACCGATGCGTAATGCTCACACAAATCCACGCACACAGACGCGCGCTCGTACAAATCACACACGTATACACCACACATGCGCACACACACAAGTACACACACACACACACACACACACACACACACACACACAAGTACACACCATACACGCGCAGACACACAAGGCGCACAGCAAACGCGCGCGCACGCACAGATAGACACACACACACACGGACACACCACACACGCGGACACACACGAGGGCACACAGCACACACACACACAAACACACACCTTACTACGCCCTGCCTTCCCCCATTCGCCATTGCATATACATGCAGTCGCTCATTTACTCGTTCAGGCGCGCAATGACTGTCCTAACTCGTGTCAAGTACCCTAGTTTCGTTTAGGCGTCCATTTTTTGTTTACATTGATTTTGGTCTTTCCTTATTGTGCGCCTGTAGCGACAATACGTGAGCATTCAAGATCCGCGTTCCGCCGTGGCGGAGTCATCTAGTGTCAAGGCGGAAAGGCACGACACAGACAAGAATAGAAGAGTGCAGGGGAAGGAGGATGCGGGGGCGGAGGAATACACTTGCACCACGCGCCGCCCTGCCGAACTTGGCGCACCGGTTGCTGCCTGGAAAGAGGACGACAGCGATGCAAACGAAGCAATATCGCAGCAGTTTGCAGAAGGCAACGTCGTCGACGACGACAACGACGACAGCAGCGCTAGCAGCACATGATTGTCCCCCATTTAGCTTAGCTTTGTGTGGTCCTTTGCGCCGGCGACGAAGGGGTGCATGTTGCACGCATGACTGAAATCATACACTGCAGTGCGTATATATATGGGCCACGCATGCTTGTGCGTCAATGTCAGTGAGATTGCACCTCTTGTGCGCTGTGTGTAGGTTGTACTTGTGGTGCTCCTCCCCCTTCGCCCATATCAATCCAAGTTTCTCCGTTCTCGTTCCCGTCGGCTGCCCAACGGCCATTGACCTGTTGATTCGGCGACGTTGATGTCTATGGTTTATTTAAGAAAAAATGGCATTGAATCCCCATGTCCGCATTTCTGACCGTACATATCATCCCTGTTTTCACTGCCCCTATTAGTCATGCAAAGTTCATTGCGGCGGGTGGGTACCTTTGCCCCGGCGTGCGTATGTGTGCGTCGGGGAGAGGGCGCGGGCATCTTCACATGGTTCCGTCATTGTTATGCAGCGAAGCAATATACTACGTTGAAAGCACCGACGCACAAATATACAGCCCTAATAAGCTGCCTGCCGACAAATAGCATCAGGCAATGGAGGCGTCTGGTAGTAAGAGGTCTAATCCAGGGAATCAACCTGGCAAGAGTTGGAATTCAGAGGCAATATGCATAGTCATGGCCGCGACGGACGCATTTCCCTCGCGTCCCAGTCATGCCCGGTAGACATGCATGGATTTCTCAGGATTTCCGATCACAAATGAACTTGTTGCAGCAGCCCTAAAGACATCTATTCATTGCGTTATCGGCATGTTTTTCTGAAACAATATAGCCCATATGTTGTTCTCTTGTGTTCTATCTGCTAGGTTTGTGCACAATGTAGTGCTCTCTTTTGAACAAAAAACATGTCGCGCTACTTCGCTACCACTTACTTCAATATGGATCGTCCTTAACTGACTGCATTTCCTACGTTAACACGGCGCCCGCCGGCGGCGCAGCGGCGGCGGCCCCGGAGAGGGGTGCGCTCGCAGGCCCGTCGGCATCCCCTCACCTCCCCGTGGTGGGCGCTGGAAACCCCGTAGCCGTGCCAGGCCTGGCACGGGAGGGGGCTAAGAGGGCCGACAGCTCGATCCGTGGGATCAGCAGCTGTCGGGAAAGCCCTGTACAGAGGGCTTTTGAAAGAAATAATTTCTGTGCACTACCGGCGCCAAGATCTCCCGCTCGGCCCGTCCGATATGTTTTTTCGCGTACAGATACTCCTAGATACAGCCTTACTTTTAGGAGTGGGACCTGTACTACGGCAGCGTTTGATGGCGAGGAGGGTACGGCCGGATCAGCGGTGGGAGGCGGGTGTTGGAGCTGGTGGTGGCCAGCCGGGAAGCAGCGCCAGGAAAGGGCGCTCGCTAGCTGTCGACCAGCCGTGTGCCGGTCGAACCTTGCCGAGGGGTGAGGCAGGACATGGCACAGGACGGTGGCTAGTCACAGACGGAGGAGCGGCTACAGGAGGCGGCGGCGGTCCTTAGGACCATCCGCCGCCGGAAAGCCCTGTACGGAGGGCTTTTTTGGATACTAAAAATAATGTCCGTACCCGGCATCGAGCTAGTTGGGGAGTAGCACCGGGGTAGGGCGCTCACTAGCGCGTCGCTACGTCGTCCAGCGTCATCTCCCGGGGGGAGGAGTCAGCTGGGACGGCAAGGAGGACGGTCGCGACGGGAGGAGCGACACGATCTGGCGGCGACGACCCTTTGGGTCGGCGCCGCCGGAAAACCCGGCACGGAGGGTTTTGTTTAATTCCGGGCGCCCGCGGCCCGCCGGATCCGGCTACGGTGACCTTCCCCCCCCCCTCTTCGACACCCACTACCCCGACAGACCTACATACTCCTAGGAGTCCTTGAGCGTGGGCCCGGGTGAGCGCGGAGGCCCCCGCTCAAGAAAAGGCTGCTCGGTGGACGCGCGATCAGAGGGGGGAGGGTACGGCCACAGGCCGGAAAACCGACAGGTACCCGGGTACCAGACAGAGAAAAAACCGGGGAAATGAGCGGGGAAAATTCAGGCGCGGAGGCAGGAGCGCTAGTTTCTTCTATGTCTGTGTGTCTCGGTCCCCCCCACCTGTCCTCGAGGTGGTGGGGGACCTCGACACGGAGGACCGCCGCGCCGGTGGACGCGGCAAGACCTTGGGGCGGGGTTTACGGGATGGAGCGGCGGGATCGACGAGCGACCGCGCGAGGAGGGGTTTTTTGCCAGCCTTTCCCCTCCTACCTTCGGCAAGACCGAAGTCACGCGGGAGCTAGATTAGGCTGGCCCGTCGTCCCTCCCGAACGCCGACCGGCCTAGGCCGGTCGACACCCCGGTTCGGCGGGAGCGGGCCGTGCATCGTGAAGGTCGAGCAGCAGTTTAGTTTTGCATTTCTCGACAAGTGGATTTTATATCTGTTTTTCTTGATTACAAAATTATTAGCTGTTACTGCCATTGGAGAGGTCGGGATTAGTGGTTCACGGTCTACCTCACGCTTCTAAGTCCTGTATGGCATAGCATAAGGGGGGGCCCAGAGACTCCAGCCGGTTTTACTGGTATTGGAGTGTTTAATTTCAAATTTCAAATTACGTTAACACAAGTCAATCATAATATGCCCATAGCTATAAAATCCAATCCTTCATCTCTGCAAGCATAAACAATGGATGTGTTGATCCCTTGGTACGCTCCCGCCGTTATTGTGCCACGACCAAGACCATTATTATACCCGCCTTGCTCTTGATTCCACAGTATTCGCCCCCGGGAAAAGTTATTGCCCTTGTTGTAAGTACTGCTTACTAGTTATTAGTTACATATATGTATTGTAAGCTATTCAAGATATGTCTTGTACATATGTTCATACCAAACACAATTGCACATTTGACACTGTTCTAGCGAGTCGATACAGAGTTGTCGCTCGGCTACAGCTCACCAATAGCTTCGTCTCGACACCATGCCTCAGGTTGGTTGTCTCTGTGACCGTCCTTTGTGTGAATGTGATTGTAAAAACGTATGCGTTAGTTATCTTCCATGTATAACGTGTACGCACGGTTCAATATGTTATGGGCCCCCGCCTCAAGTAACTCACACGCGAGAGCTTTTTTCGGCGAGCTACGATATACGACACTCCTACGGAAGGCAACGCTACATGCCAGTCTTTTCAAAAAAATACTTATCCATATATTCGGCGTAATCGCCAGTACTAGCGTTAGTCCAAAGCCCCTCAATAAGTACCACTTTGGTCACTTGCTCTAAGACGTCCGTCAGCCAACCACACGAAGCGAACTCGCTTTGTGTGGACATGGTGCATGAAATGAAATTGAAATGAAATTGTTTACAACAATACCGGAATTAACCGGCTGCTGTCTATGGGCCCTTGTTAGCACTAGCATCCCGTTGTCTAGTGCTTATGTACAAGGTAGATATTTGTCACCCTAGTACTTAGTGTTATGCTATTTGCGGTATTCTATTTCCTCTATTAGTTAGTGGCGGTCGGCCGGCCCCGCACGTGCCTTCGCCGGCCGCCATGTGTCTCTTCTCACTTCTCTAGTCGCCACACCCGGCCCCCTTGTGGGGCCGGTACGACCTACGTGTAACTATCCGTTCCCGATTCCGATAAGTCATTATGGGCCCTCCACCAAGTTACACTAGAGAAGAGCGTGTGTAAAGCGCTCGGCGCCACGCTAGTAATTCATCGTCCAACCGACATAACGCTTCGCCTTCGAGCCGGTTGTCCGCGAATGTCCTGCCATCTCCCACGTAAAAAGGATAAGAGCGCGTGTAAAGCGCCCGGCGCCACGCTCGCCCCACCAAGATTTCAGTCTCACCTAGCCTTCAGCCTACCGATGCTCTCGACCGGACCTGGTTGTTTAAAACCGACCCGTGAAAATTCGGCCCGTGCGTATTTTAATTAGCACTGCTATTGGCTTTCCCGAGGCAACGCCGCAACTCTCACCTAACTTAGCGGGGAGCTTACCTTTCCCACGGCGTAAGAGGGGAGTCAACACGAGCGCCCGTCTATGATTTTGCGTGTCTACACGCTCCTATTAGCCATGTTGGGCGCCCGCCGGCGGCGCAGCGGCAGCGGCCTGGGAGGGGGGTACGCTCGCGGGCCCGTCGGCATCCCCTCACCTCCCCGGGGTGGGCGCTGTAAACCCCGTAGCCGTGCCAGGCCTGGCACGGTAGGGGGCTAAGAGGGCCGACAGCTCGATCCGCGGGATCAGAAGCTGTCGGGAAAGCCATGTACCGAGGGCTTTTGAAAAAATAATTTCTGTGCAATACCGGCTCCGAGATCTCCCGCTCGGCCCGTCCGATATGTTTTTTCGCGTACAGATACTACTAAGAACAGTCCTACCTCGAGGGGGTGGGACCTGTACTTCAGGAGCGTCTGATTGCGAGGAGGGTACGGCCGGATCTGCGGTGGGGGGCGGGTGTTGGAGTTGGTGGTGGCCAGCCGGGAAGCAACGCTAGGAAAGGGCGCTCGCTAGCCGCCGACCAGCCGTGTGCCGGTCGACACTTCTCAGGGGGGGAGGCAAGACATGGCATAGGCCGGTGGCAGGTCGCAGGCGGAGGAGCGGCTATGTGAGGCGGCGGCGATCCTCAGGATCAGCCGCCGCCGGAAAGCCATGTACGGAGGGCTTTTTGGATAATTAAACTAATGTCCGTACCCGGCGTCGAGCTAGTTGGGGAGCAACACCAGGGTAGGGCGCTCACTAGCGAGCCGCCACGCCGACGAGATACAACTCCCGAGGGGGGGGGGTAGGCTTGGGCGGCAAGAAGACATGTCGCGACGGAAGGAGCGACAAGATCTGGCGACGGCGACCCTCCGGGTCGGCGCCGCCGGAAAACCCCGTACGGAGGGCTTTGACTAATTTCCGTGCACCCGCGGCCCGACGGAACCGGCTACGGCGACCTGACCCCCCCCCCCCCCCCCCTCCTCGATACCCACTACCGGATAGACGAGACCCTTGCGGGGGGGCCCGGGTAAGCGCGGAGGCCCCAACCTCAACAAAGTCTACTAGGTGGACGCGCGATCAGAGGGGGGAGGGTACGGACGCAGGCCGGACTAACTGACAGGTACCCGGGTACCAGACAAAGAAAAAACCGGGGAAATGAGCGGGGAAAATTCAGGTGCGGAGGCAAGAGCGTCCATTTTTTCTATGTCTATGTGTCTCGGTCCCCCCCACCTGCCCTCGAGGTGACGGGGGACCTCGACAAGGAGGACCGTCGCGTCGGCGGATGCGGCGGCGACCTTGGCAGGGCTTACGGGATGGGGCGGCGGGATCGACGAGCGACCACGCGAGGAGGGGTTTTTTGCCAGCCTTTCCCCTCCTATCTTCGGCAAGACCGAAGTCACGCGGGAGCTAGATTAGGCTGGCCCGTCGTCCCTCCCGAACGCCGACCGGCCTCGGCCGGTCGGCACCCCGGTTCGGTGGGAGCGGGCCGAGCATCGTGAAGGTCGAGCAGCAGTTTAGTTTTGCATTTCTCGACAAGTGGATTTATTTTTAGATATTTTTCTTGATTACAAAACTATTACGCTGTTAATGCTTATGCGGGGGGGCTGTGGCAATTACTGCGGTTGCTTACAGTTTTTTAACTCCCGAGGAACATCGACACACATTGCAGATAGGTGTGTCGATAGGTGTACCTGGTCGTAGAGACCCGGGCTAAACTCGCTTATAAGTCATGTATGGCTTGGTAGAGAGGCCCGAGAGACAGCAGTCGGTCCAGTTTGCCGGTACATGTTGTGTTTAATTTCCAATTTCCAATTTAGCCATGTTGGCTTTGCTTCTTCCTCGCCGGTCGCTCTCATGCGTCGGCTAATTCGCCCGTGGACAGTTTTTCCCGCTACATGTCAGACTAGTACATTACGCAGTACATTTGGAACCGCTTCATATCGGAACTCGCCCGTAGCGGCACGTTCCTGTGAGCGCATGTCGCTACACCTACCCGGCATGAGACACACGCTACAAGCACTACTTCGACCAAGATGGCACCTTCCTCGACGCAAGGTAGGACGACGTCAAGACCTCGGCTACCTTGAGGGGGGGTGTTAGCACTAGCATCCCGTTGCCTAGTGCTTATGTACAAGGTAGCTATTTGTCATACTGGTAGTTAGTGTTATGCTATTAGCGGTACTCTATTCCCTCTATTAGTGGCGGTCGGCCGGCCCTGCCGGTGCCTTCGCCGGCCGCCATGTGTCTCTTCTCACTTCTCTAGTCGCCACACCCGGCCCCCTTGTGGGGCCGGTACGACCTACGTCTAACTATCCGTTTCCGATTCCGACAACCCTCCCTTCTATGCCACGCATGTCTTATTTAGGGGGGGCTAGACCGTGAATCACTAATTCCGGCCTCTCCATTGGCAGTACCGATACCGTCTTAATAAACATACACATAAACATGTCTTTATTATTATCTCTATTCCATGTGTATGTTTTTGGCATACGATATGAAATGAAAAGTGTCGCTAGTCTCCATGATATGCGGCATGCTCTAGCTACGGCGGGGACGTTGATAAGCTAGGATGGTCGGTTTACATATCCCTCCGTAGGACTACTAATGGACACATATGTACGCTAGACTCCGGGGGAGTCTTGGCCCTCCACCTATAGGTGTTCGCTATAGGAGTTCGCCGCTCAGTCGCGATGCGATGCGATGGGTTCATATACACAATATGTTCCTATCGGGTACCGACTTTTGGCGGTACTTGGATAAGGCGTACAGCTCCGTTCCGGGAAGCGGTGGTTCTAACCCCCTTCATGACATTCCGTGTGTACATGGATTTACATGTTATGGGCCCTCCGCGTTTACGCGGGGTTTACTAGGGCACTGGCCGGAGTTTGTCCATTAAGGGGGGGTGTTTACATATCCCTCCGTAGGACTACTAATGGACACGTCTGAACGCTAGACTCCGGGGGAGTCTTGGCTGAGGGTCCGAATCGAAATTGAGAGCATAAAGATCGAGAATCATGATTAATTCAAATTTAAAGATCGAGAATCGTGATTAATTCAATCTTAAAGATCGATAATCGTGATTAATTCAATCTTAAAGATCGAGAATCGATATATTGTATCAAGAATCGCATCACTAGATCTGATTTTCATTCACGTAAAGATCGATGCACCTGATAATTCAGGCCCTAATTATCGATGCATATGATAATTCAACCTCTAAAAGATCACTGCATCTGATAAATCGCGGCTCTAAATATCAATGCATTTGATAAATTGCGGCACAAAATATCAATGCATCTGACATTTCGGACGCTAACGATCACTGCATCTGATAATTCAAACGCTCAAGATCGAAATCTTGTAAATCGAAATTAAGTACGAGATTTAAAGAAACTTATGAATAACTGATGTGCATTTGATAGGTCAATCACTGCTTCATTGAAGTAATACCCAGCTCACAACCCAAATCATGTTGTCGTGAATGGGAAGGGCACAATGCAATTGCTCTTCAAGGTTGAGACCCGTGTGCACGTTGGAGGCATGACGCACTATTCAAAATACGTGAATTACATTCTATCCCCATACAACCCAGCAAAAAAATGTGCTACAAACCCCTCACCCAGCGCAGCACATTCAACGTGGGTTTTACCCTGCCCACTACAGGTTGTCGTGTCTGGGATCATTGGGGTTATAGGAATAATATGTAATCGCTCAAAACAGTGGAGAGAAGGTCTAACAATAAAAGTATATTGACGGGCGAGAAAGCTCCCATTGCCATCTCTCGTTGTGGTGCCAAAACGATGCATTGCCATGTTGCTGATAGTCCGGACCATGGTTACGAATAGCTGGACCATGTGGTGCCAAGGAAGTGTCCCAAAATGGTGCGCTGCCATAGGTATCCCAAAATCGTTCGTTGCCAGACAAGTATCCCAGAAGATGAGCGCTTTCTAGGAACTCAGTTCACGCTGTCTCCTCTGGAGGAGCAGTTCACGCAGACAAGCAACACACACACACACGCACACACACACACACACGCACACACACACACACACACACACACACACGCACACACACACACACACACACCGAAGCAAATACAATGCAATGAGAGTAGTGGAGAGATTGTAAGTGCTTGTTACGAAACGAAACAAATAAGAAGTACTAAGTTACGAAGGCTTGCTGCTAATAGCCTGAACATTGGCAATGCACTTCACAAATTGTGCACCGAGGTGCGTTTTATCACGTTCAACATCTGTTTTACGGGCCCAAGGGACACACCCAATGAACACATGCAAAAGAAGCCACTGATTTAGGAATGATATTGAACGGTGTCTTACACTAATTCCAACATACCAACGCGCCGCACAAAACAGTGGTAAAGATGCATGATGAATAAAAGTTACAGACAAAACACACACACACGCACACACAGGATGTAATCCACACAACTCACGTAACAAAATAGGAAAGAATGCATGCAGTGAAGGGTCAAAACGTAACAAAACAGTGGTGAAATTGCAGGATAAATAAAAGTTACAGACAACGCACACACACACACACACACACACACACACACACACACACACACACACACACAGGATGTAATGCACACAACTCACGTAACATAACGGGAAAGAATGCATGCAGTGAAGGGTCACACTTTATAATGAAGTATTGATCACTACAGGCGAAAAAGGCGCACACGTTCACGACATGCATGGGAGCTAACAACTGGCACGTGATTACCATCTTCAAGATATTCCGTCGTCGTTGGCAAAGCACGTAAACTATACAACTATTTCGCCACAAGGTGCAAAGTGCAATGCATACAAAGGGCCATGGAACAAGCCATAGCCAACGCCCACAAATTAGAAGCACACACACCCTCAGCCACCATACTTGGTCTCCCACATTGGCGTCGTACACCTGTGGACACGAAAATTACACCTCCTCACCCTACATGGACCTCCTCTACCACCTCCCGGCTGTCAAAAACACATTTCTCCCACATTACCAACACGAAGGCCTCCCAGTCCCCACCCTTTTCGGCACCAAATGAGGAGTGAATATATACCTCGTATTGCAACACCATAACCATGCCCGTCTTTCCATTGCTCACATCACTCGAAGCACTACATATGACACCACCCTCCCCTTCCCTCCCACACATTCACACATCCTACAGCACCCACCTTTTTTTAAAATGGACGTCGCACAGCCTCCGGAAAGGCGCGGCGTCCGCTGCCAGCTGCATCGGCGCGCCCCTCCCCGCAATCAAATTTATGGGTGGCTGGGCCAAGAACAGCTATGTGACCGAAGGCAAATATATTGACCCAATCATGACCCCATCACCTGCTGCTTGGCGGTTCTTCGGCTGGCTCACTCCGTCCCCCCCGCAACACTAATTCTGGCTGTGCAAGCCTTTTGCTTTAGGTTACTGGCAAAACGTGCCCTAGGGTAAATGGTCAGATTGATTTGAATCTAGAGGTTTGCATATCCAATATCATGTGTACGGGACAGTAACTCTAGCGTTTACTGTTACCGTTAATATCGGCGCGTCTCGCCCGCAGGGCAACCACCTTGCCCGAACAGTTAGACGCAGCTGACGACCAACGATTTCCCCAACGGTCAGCTCTAGCTAGCCCGTGCCTTATAAGCCGTAGCTAGCCACGAGCCTAGGCACTCTCTGCTTTCGCGCTCAGCCAATCTAGGCTTCGCGCGAACCCACCCACCCATCCCTATAATCCTGCGCTAATTGACCCCCAGACCCTGTCTGTGGGAGTCTTTTGGCCAAATTGTAAGCAAGCTGACATCTTTGGCAAAACGTGCCCTAGGGTAAATGGTCAGTGTAGATATAAAGCGAATTACCATTTGATTTAAGCTCGCGCGGTATAGAAGAATGAAACAAAGGTAGAAACGATAAATAAATATTAATACATCTGGTAAATCCCGGGATAAATATCGGTGCATCTGATAAATCGCGGACTAAAGATCGGTGCATCTGATAAATCGCTCATTTGATAAGTCAAGCCTTAAAGATCGATGCATCCGATAAATGTAGTGCCTAAATATCGATTTACCCTAGGGCACGTTTTGCCAAAGATGTCAGCTTGCTTACAATTTGGCCAAAAGACACCCACAGACAGGGTCTGGGGGTCAATTAGCGCAGGATTATAGGGATGGGTGGGTGGGTTCGCGCGAAGCCTAGATTGGCTGAGCGCGAAAGCAGAGAGTGCCTAGGCTCGTGGCTAGCTACGGCTTATAAGGCACGGGCTAGCTAGAGCTGACCGTTGGGGAAGTCGTTGGTCGTTGGCTGCGTCTAACTGTTCGGGCAAGGTGGTTGCCCTGCAGGCGAGACGCGCCGATATTAACGGTAACAGTAACCGCTAGAGTTACTGTCCCGTACACATGATATTGGATATGCAAACCTCTAGATTCAAATCAATCTGACCATTTACCCTAGGGCACGTTTTGCCAGTAACCTAAAGCCAAAGGCTTGCACAGCCAGAATTAGTGTTGCGGGGGGGACGGAGTGAGCCAGCCGAAGAACCGCCAAGCAGCAGGTGTTGGGGTCATGGTTGGGTCAATATATTTTCCTTCGGTCACCGAGCTGTTTTTGGCCCAGCCACCCATAAATTTGATTACGGGGAGGGGGGCGCCGATGCAGCTGGCAGCGGACGCTGCGCCTTTCCGTAGGCTGTGCGATGTCCACTTGAAACCGGCGGGGGCGGCGGAGTTGACGGTACGGAGGGCGAGGGTGAGCCAGGCGGAGATGGTGGCCGCGGCGCCCCACTCGGCGGAAGGTTCAGAAGGGGAGCAGCTCCAAAAGGCGAGTGGGGGTGGCGTGTTGTAAAATTTTTTGCAGAAAGTCGCGCGCTGCTCCGTGTAGTAGATGAGCAGGTCTGCCAGGACGGGGTTAGCTGCGACCGGGATAGCGATGACAGGTTTATCTGCCGCGTCGCGGCGCTGGTCTCCTTTAGATTTACGTACGAACAGGCAGATTTGTTGAGAGGGCCTGTCGACCACTAGGTCGCCGGTCTGGCAGCGGGCGCCAGTTTCGGCGCGGCAGAAAAACGTGTAATTGACACACACCGCTAAACAGGCTCTGAAGCGCTGCATCTGAGGGAGGGCAGCAGGGGTCCACGCGAAAGTGCCGCGTAGGGTGTTGGCGGCGTGTAGGATGTTCAGCGCGACTTGTGCGGGTAGCGGGAGGCGAGCGGCGGTGGGCAGCAGGCGGCGCTGTAGCATGTCGAGTCCACGGCGGGCGTCCGCCAGGAGTTCGCCCACGGCGATAGGTTGGCGCCGGTGGTCGCGGAAGTACTTGTTAATTGCGCTGAAGTAAGGCTGCAGCGAGCTGGCAGCGACCGTTCCCAAGAGGGCTAGCCAGGCCGTGTAGCGGACCATCGTGGCCGGCGTGGCCTGTAGCGGGGCGATATTTTCTTCTGCACAAAAAATAAAAAACTGTCGAATTGCGCTCTGGTAGCTCAGGTACGTCGAGGGCGCTAGCGAGTTGCTGAGTAGGGCAACCGCTGTAACCCCGAGCTTATCTGATCCTAGGAGGTCTTGAAAAGTTTCAGCCAATTCGGAGGACCAGGGCGACTGTGCTGCTTCGAGGCGTAATTCGTAGCGCGGGGGTCCTGTACGCAGAGGGCGGACGTCCTGTACAGGCGCATTTAATCGGTCCGGGCGTATCGCTCGGCCAATCGCACCGCGTCGGGTGTAGAGCCAAGCGGGGGTGCTAGCCGAAAGGCCACGATGCTCCAAGCGGGAGGTCCGACCCCTTCTTGCTTGCCTAGCCTGCCGGGGAAGAACAGGTCGCGGGACGCTGGGAAGTGCACGGTCTCCGTGGCCAAGCGGGCGAACGCGTGGTACCATGTTTTGTTTCGCCAGTAGGGGGCGATGACTGTTGCCTCGGCTTGAGCTTGTTCGAGTTTCGCGGCGAGTGCGGGTAGGGCCGACCAAGGGGGGTTGCAGTAGTTGTTCTCGCGTCTCCACGCCGAGTCGGGGAGGTGTAGGCAGTCGATGTCCTCGCACAAGGGGTCGCGCCAGCGGGCGTTGAAGCGTGGCAGCTGCGTGTTGAGCATAGACGCGAACCGGTCGATTGTATGCGGGCCCCACCGACGCTGGAGGTGGTTGAAGAGTTGAGGGTTTAGCTGCCAGTCCTCGGAGTCCAGTTCGCGGCTGAGCGTGTCGGCCCAGACGTTGGCGGCCGACCGGATGTAGCGTGGGCGGATGTGGATGTCGTTGGTGTCGAGTAGGAACCACAAACGCCGTAGCTCGGTCATCATGACGGGCGACCGGGAAGTTAGCTTGGTTAGGACGGCGACCACGGCAGTGTTGTCCTCGTGGAGGAGGACTTGTCGTCCTCGGAGTTGCGGGAGAAAGGTTTCGACCGCGTGCCGGACTGCCCGAAGCTCTTTCCACGTAATGTGTTGGAGGCGGTCGGTGGCGCTCCAAAACCCGCGGGCTTGGTAATTGGCGTCCTCGTTGAGGACGGCCCCCCATCCGTAGTCGCTCGAGTCGGCGTGCAAATAGGCGGTCTCGATGGGCTTGTAGATCGACCGGCCGTTGTGTTGGGAGGGTACCGTGCGCCACCACTCGAGGTCGCGCCGGAGTTGGTGGGTGAGGCGCACGCGTCCCCCCCAACCGGTACGGGTAGCCAAAACGTTGTGGAGCTCGCGCAAAAAGAATCGGGCGGGCGCGATGGCGAGGTAGAGAAATTGCGCTTTTCCCGCGAAGGCTGCGAGTTGGCGTGTGGGTAGCCATCGTGCGTTGGACGCTGCTCGTCCGAGCAAGGACGAAGCGTGTTGTGCGAGGTGGTGCAGTTTTGCGAGTGGGGCGCGAAACTCGCCGCGGTGTAAATCCACCGTGAGGCCCAAGTGGTCGCCGACTTGCGTTGGCGTCCACACACCTTTCTTGGGGTTGCGCTGCAGGCCGAGGCTGTCGAGCAGGGCTTGGACGCGCTGCCGAAGTAAGAGTGCCTCGTCGTAGGAGTCCGCCAAGAAGAGGAAGTCGTCCATGTAGGGGAGTAGTCGGGTTCCTCGCCATCGCGCGTTTCGGAGGAAGCGCTTGGACGGGCGGTGTGGGCCGGCCGGTGTAGCTGCGGGCGTGGGAGGTGGTGGGCGGCGTAGGTGGTTCGTAAACACTTGCGTGAGTTTGCAAAAGTAGTAGGCGGAGCCCGACCACCCCATGGGGAGGCACGCGAGGCGCCATAAGGTGCCGCGGTAGTTGACCGTGAAGTAATCCCGGTCTTCCTCCCGGATGCCAAGGGTGTAGTACCCATCGGCGAGGTCGAGTGAGACGAAGTAGTCCCCCGGTCGAGATAGATGGCGGAGGTGCTTGAGGGTCTCGCAAGTCATGTTGAACGTCGAGCAGTAGCGGTTGAGTTCGCGAAGGTCGATAATCAAGCGCCATTGATTGCATCCGGGTTTTGGAACCAAGAACATCCGGGAGACGTAGCGTGGGTTCGTAGAGCGCTCCCACGCGCCGCAAGCTTCGAAGCGTGGTAGTTCCGAGTTGAGAAACTCGAGTTGGTCGGGTGTGGCGTCTAGCATGGAGATGCCATGGTTGAACGGCTTGGGACGTAGGCCGTGCTTGAACTTCACACGTACGCCGTGGCGGATCCAACTTAGGACTTGGCCGCTCGCGCCGATGCGCTCCCACTCCCGCCATTTTCGACGTACGCGGTGGCGCATGAAGGAAGATGTCGGGGAGCAGGAATCGGCGCGGCGGGCTACACCATCATTTCTTGCTTGGGGTTTTAGCCGAGTCGGTCGGCTTGGGTGGGAGGGTTGCTCGTGCCGCGGCTGCTGCTGCTGCGGCGGCCTTGCGTTTGTCGGCGGCGGCTTTGCGGCTCCGAGCGTCGGGGCCGTTGGGCTTGTCCGGTGTGACCTTCGCGAAAGCGGCGCCGGCGGCGGCCTTGCTGGCAGCGTGTAAGCTGACTTCAAGCGTGCGGTCGACGAAAGCTTGGCGTAGCGCGTCCAATGTGCCGGAGACCGCGGTAGGACGCGGTCGGCAGAAGCGCTCGTGTGCCAATTCGGCGAACACGCGGTCCGCATCCGTGCTCGTTTGTCCGCCCTTGGTGAGGCGGAGGAAGCCCAATCGAGTACGGGCGGCCTCCTCCGTCGCTGTGTGGGTGCGATGGCCCGCTCGGATGAGGGCAATCGCTGCCGCCTGCTCTGTAGGTAGAGGTGGGCCGTGCGACAACGTGTCCAAAGCCTCGCCAATTGCCGCGTTGGCGCAACTGTCGAAGAAGGCATAGCACCCGATGTGTAGGTACTCGTCGTATGCCGCTTGGGTGCGTTTGTCGCTTAGGGCACGGGCGGTGTCGTCCGTGAGAGTCCACAGACGTGGCTCCTCGACGTCTCGGGGGGGACGTTCGAGGCCGGCCGGGATGACTTCGCCGTAGTAGGTGAAGTCGACAAACTCGGCCGCGGAGGGGTCGGGTTCGTCGTCGAGCAGGTCGATAGGTGGCTCGGGGGCCTCCTTACCACCCTCCGTCGCTGTGGTCGCGTCGGTGGGAATGGACTGCTGTTGATCAGTAGTAGCAGGTGTGGCTGTCGTCGGCCGGAGCTGAGCGAGTAAGGCAGCGTTAGCCGCCAAAAACTGCTCAGTAATCCGTTGCTCCGATGCCAAAACTGCCGTACGAATCTGCTCGGCTGTGCGTTGTTCGAGTGTAGTAGCGTGAGGGTCGGCCGCTGCGGCGGACGTAGACTGCTCAGGCTGCATATTGGGGAACTGCGTAGCTGAACGAGGGGAAGTGTCGCGTGACGCTCGAGTGCGCATGGGACGAAAGGTAAAACTGACACCCTGCTCGACTACTAGAGTCGAGACTGCATTCGCGCGAAGCCTAGATTGGCTGAGCGCGAAAGCAGAGAGTGCCTAGGCTCGTGGCTAGCTACGGCTTATAAGGCACGGGCTAGCTAGAGCTGACCGTTGGGGAAGTCGTTGGTCGTTGGCTGCGTCTAACTGTTCGGGCAAGGTGGTTGCCCTGCAGGCGAGAACGCGCCGATATTAACGGTAACAGTAACCGCTAGAGTTACTGTCCCGTACACATGATATTGGATATGCAAACCTCTAGATTCAAATCAATCTGACCATAATTGATTAATTGCAAAAAACGCCGATGCATCGATTACTGATCATTAATCGGACATGCCTAACCTCTTCTTGTGTGCGACTCCGGTCGTGCCGGAGCTAGAGGGGAAAGGCAGGCGAAAAAACACCTCGCTCATGTCGTCGACGGTCCCTACTCGATCTATGCACATCCCCGTCCGAGATAGTCGTTGCTCCTCCCGTCGCAGCTCGCCACCTAGCCTAGTCTTCTTTCCTCCTCCGGGGGCTGGGAAGAGAAAATAACTAGGCCTCAAAGTGTGTCCGGCTGGCTCTCCTACCCCCGAGCCAGATTTCTCATGTCGCATGTCCTTTCTTCGTCTGCTTCCAACACGTGTCTGATCGTGATTTGGCCGTCCGTACCCTCCCCCGATGGTTTACGTTGTTACCTTTACAATCATTGTGCCGTTACGATAACCCTAGGCACACTGCATGAAGGAGCATGCCGATAACCGGGTACTGAATAGGGGAGGGGTTGGTAGAGCACATAAGTAGAGTCGCCGCTCCTCAAAAGATGGCGGATACGGGAATATTTTTCCAAAAGCAACCCGTACTGGTTTTCCGGCGGCGGGTGATCCTGAGGACCTCCGCCGCCGGACCGTGCCGCTCCTTCGGCTGCGACCCTCCTCCGTCATGCATTGCTTCTAGCCTCGCCCCCACGGGAGGCTTAAAACTCACATGGCTATCGATTGCTAGCGAGCGCCGTGCCATGGCGCAGCTTCCCGGCTGTCTGCCGCAAGCTCCAATATCCTCGTCCCACCACTGATCCGTCCGTACCCTTCATCGCCAAAAAACATTTCGCAGACACCGCCCCCGCCCCCTTGCCGGGAAAGTATATATGAGTATTCAGTCACGAAAAACACATCGGACTAGCCGAGCGGGAGATTCTTGTGTTGGTGTACGGATATTATGATTCTTCAAAACCCTCCGTACATGGCTTCCCGACAGCTGTTGATCCCGCGGATCGCATCTGCCGGTACCTCGTTTAGCCCCCTACCGTGCCAAGCATGGCACGGCTACATGGTTACCAACGCCCACCGCGTGGAGGTAGAGGCAGGTGCCGACGGGCCTGCCCACCACCTCTCCGGGGCCGCCACCGCTTTGCCGCCGGCGGGCGTGGACATGGTGCATACATGTCCAATCAAGAGAGTTGGGGGGGGGGGGGGGGGGCGCACTAGAGGGTGAATACGCGTGTACAAGGTGCACGATAACTATTGTTATATATTTTTCAATACTATACTTCCGGCGTGAGTTTATTCCCTCGAGCTATGCTTAGGCAACGCCGACACATCCCTCATCTCCCGGTGTCGCCCGATCTCTCAGCCGTCAACTCACACGCGTTGAACGCACTCGTTCAGCGCGTACATGGTGCACACATGTCCAATACACGGGAGGAGGAATCAATCTCGGGTGAATACTCATAGACGTGTTGCACGACAGCATTCAGCGGCCTACTACACCAGCCCCCGTTGGCCACATGCGCCTTACTGTGCCCCACTTTTGTGCACATACGGCAAGGAACTGTATGGTACCCCGGGGCATCAGGCCGAGGGGTCGGCGGGCATCATATCGTCTCACGGAAACCACCGTTAGGCATAGTACGGGCTAGCAGATTCTTTTGCTGTCCTTGTTAGCCCCGCTTGGTTCGCAGTAGCCCACCGTGTCACCATGGCACCCGAACTGCGCGGTGCGTCGTCGAGTGTTGCTTCCGGAGGCTCATACCGTCGTCTGATGCCCCCTCAAGCGGCGAATTAGCCATAATGGTGTTGAACACCATCATGGCGCGTCGTGACTCACTCGAGCAGCCCCAACACAAGGAGCCGTCCCGTCGACTCCCAACGCTAGACGTGCAGCCCCCATTCCACCAATCCCCCCACACTCCAGTCGGACCCCCTCCGACTCCACCGTATGCTTTTAGACAGACAGTCGATCCGGCTATAGTGTGGCACGCCAACAGAGCAATTACAGGTTTCCATAAAGATATGTGCATTCGCCATTGTAAGATGGACCAACCGCGGCTTCAGCTAAGAATCCCCGTTGAAATGCGAGAAACATGACTTCATCTCTGAGATATCATGCTCTCATCCCTCAACTCGTTATGCACCAGTTTGGTGCCCACATCGACCTCGATGCTCATGACTTCCTACATGCCATGCTGGCTCATGGGACAAACCAACACCCCGTTGACCGCCAGGCGATCGACATTATCCCCTCGTCGCAGCCAGATAGAGGGTCTGCGTCGTGGCACAAGCTGTGCAACATGTCGGACGCTAAGAGCATCGCGCTCACCATGCGTTTGGCTTCTCAGCTCATTCGCCCATCGCGCCCAGGAGACACACTCACCCAGTTCGTTCACAACATGTGTCAATCGTATGACGAGCTGAATGAGTCCTGCATGGTGGCCGATGGACCGGTCATCTTACCGGAACACCTCTTCAGCATGTTCATGCTGGTTGGCATGTCGCAAGCGGGACATCTTGACAAAGCCAAACAATGCATTATTCATGCTTTTGATCCAAATGTCACCATTCCCGCTAGCGCGCTGACGGAACATCTTCTGCGACATGCGGATCACCTCGACGACCCTGTCGGTGAATCTTATGTCCCCTTTCCCGCTCCGCCACCTGCGACCGCCTTCCATGTTGGTGCTCCTCCGCATAGACGTCTTCATCCTTCGCCCAGTGGTCGCACTCCACTGGACAAAAGGGTTAATTACTCCTTTGCTGAGACGTGTGGTTGCTGCGGTGACCCCGACCACCACGGGTCAAACTGCAAGGCCACATACGCGCCTATAAGTATAAGTGGCAGCGCTACAAGAAAATACTCTTCACGAGAACTTCAACCGCGCAAAAGCCCCCACTGCTCACCTGAGTGAGGTCTCTGATGACACCCCTGTAACAGTGGACACATTGGCGGAAGTGGAAGATTCCGAACCACTTTCCGTCTATCTCGTGCGTTTTGCTATCTGCCTAGCTGCCCTCTTGACCCTTCCCAGTCCTGACGGAACCTCTATTTCTCAGTGCTGGGTGGTTGGCTCTGCGTGCTGTATCAATCTTTCTGCCCATCGTTGTGATTTCGTCACCTTCACAACTGCCATTGAAACTCCACTGTTGGAGGAGTCGGTGTTATCATACGGGGCGGTGGCAGTGTTCGTCTTCACATCAAATTACAGTCCGGAGCAATTATCACACGTATCATCCACACCTTGTTTACTCTTGATCCTATCACAAGGTAATCAAAGAGCATTAGCAGACTACTCAGTGTCAGCTGGCTGCTAAAACACTGCGGCTGCGAAATTTCTTTTCCCAATGACACTGACATTGACTTGTTGATCTTTCCCACAGGAATGGGAGTCGTGAAGCCCAGCGACAACGGCCTCTACGTGCTCCCGCTTGTGGACGTGTCCCACTCTGAGACTGCTCGCAGTGCTGCTAGCGTAGATAGTTCCGCCCTTGCCTTTGCTGCCCTCACGCATGCCACTCTGTGGCTTAATCGCCTCGGCCATCTGCACATGCAGGGCCTTGAGGCCCAAAATGCCAATGGTGTTGAGACTGTCCCTCACCTGGTCCCGGTGTAAGGCATATTTCCTGTGATTCTTGTCTGCTTTACAAAGCTCAGTCACAGTAAAGAACACATCACCATGTGACAAACCTGCATCATCACCTCTAATGCAGCTGTCATGTAACCTGTGGGGCCCAGTCAACATTCCCTCGCCACATGGACTGCGCTATTGCATCCTCGTCATTGACCAACACACATCGTATTAGCACACATCATTAGTCTAGTTACCATTCGTTAGTCTAGTTACCACCTGTGTGGTTGAAGCGAGGGTCTTGTGCTCGCTCCACGTCACTTCTTTCTACCGACTCCAGCCCGTTTACAAGCAGGGTGTTTATGTACCTATCCTTTACTTGCTTTCCTTCTAGAACTACCTATCCTTGGTTCAAAAAAATCGAATAGTCTTTATATTCTGACGATGATATGCGATAGCTTCTGACGGCTGCGGCGGTGCTGTTGGCGGTGTCGTCAGGCTAGAGCGCGGTGCTGCTCGCCGCGGTGCTACTCCATGTTTCCTTGACACCCTACACTTAAGTAGAGGAGTGCTTCAACACCCAAGCCACGCACGACATTCTCTTCCACGGCTCGCACCTGGAGGCGTATGACTGCCACAAGTTTCTTGGCGTAGTCACACGCACCTTCACATTTTCCCTGCCTCCCTTCCATCCATTCATCACCACATGATCATCATCATCTGCACCACCACACAAGCACCGACGTCATTCATCAGCACTGATGAGCATCACATGGATGCACAATGCAAGCGCGGTGCATCTGGCTGCGCTCTCGTGGCCGCTATTGCAGTTATTGGGCTCGCTGTTGGGTGCAAAGAAGCTAGCGGCACAGTACGTGGTCATGTCAGTGTTGTGAAGGGGGAATTGGAAGAAATTGTGCACCAAACTAATTCACATAAAATCCCTTTCTCCCTTCCCTCCCAGCACACGAAATCCCATCCCATCCCAGCGCATGCTGGTAATGTGGCGGGTGTCAATCGCAGGGTTTGCTGAAAGTGCTGAGCATGTGCTGCCTAACGAGAGCGCGACGGGGCGGTGGTGAACCATCACTTGCCTCTGTCAGTTCCACCTCCCATTCTACTCCTCTCGCCTCCTGCCTAACTCGCTCGCGCTGGTGCTGGTTAATCTGGGCGCTGTGGAGTGGCTGCTGCAGAAACGACCTCCCGTCGTTGTGCTCCTCTCCGTATTCGCGACGGCAAGTGTCACTCGCTCACACTATTCTTTGTCATCCATCTCGTCACCCATTATTCCAACCAACATGTGTACCGTGTCTCCCACACACACACATATGGTAGTCGGAGCCGACATTATCATACTGGCAGTCATCCTCGGGCTGGGCATGTTTCTCAGCAGATAGCTGAGTATACTGCGCGGTATTATGTGCAGCGTTGCCTCTGTCGTGCTCAGCCTCGCGGTGACCATCCCCATGGATTCGCTGCTGTGGGGCAGGCGGCTGTGGCATGAGGGGACGGTGCTCTATTTCAACACAATCCTCAAGAAGCGAGAACCCCGGAACCGGTTGATGATTACACATCCCCTCCCCTTTGTCATACACCCCCCACCCATACACACACATACGCGCGCGCGCGCACACACACACACACACGCACACACATACACGCACACACACACACACACACACACATACACACACACACACACACACACACACACACACACACACACACACACACACACACACACACACACACACACACACACACGCAATTTTCACATGCCCCCCCCCCCCCCCCCCCCCCCCCCCCAACACACACACAAAGCACGTACACAAACGCACAGCAGATACACATCCACACCCACCCACCCTCATACACACACGCGCACGTCAAATTCCGCTGATGTCCATACTAGCAGGCACGATTACGCATATACAGACGAATTTATGGACCAGCTTAAACAAGGAGCCACACAGCCCAGTCAATATACACATGCATACATTACACAAACGGGCGCACATTACCTTACATGTAAGTGAATACAGCCATACACCTGCACAAACACACAAAGACTTACATAGTAGAACGACAAAAACAAGCACCTCCTCCCCTCAAAGTCTCAGTGGGACGTTCCTCTTACGTGATTCCCTGATAGGAGTGCCAACCGGAGCACCTACTCCACCCACTGGCATTGGACGTCCGCCCTGCCGCGGGCCATGTTGTGCGCCTACCCGCTGCTGCCTGTCGGCCTTCTCATTGACGCGCGCAGTATACGACCCACAGTAGCCGCCATCGCACTCATCTCACTCTATTCTCTCCTGCCGCAAAAAGAGGTGTCTATCCACCTCGAATCACCCTCTTCCCTTTGCTGTGCGCATTTGAAACATCCTACTACACTTATTTGCTTAAGCCTGTCTGTTCGTCTGTATGTCTTTGTTTCTGTCTGTCTGTGTGTCATTCCCTCGATTGAATTCGGTGCGAGATATGCGATATCATGGTTTGGATGGAAAACTAATGTGGATCCATCAGTCTCATAAACTTCTTTGGGTCTGAATCAGATATAGTTGTAATAGTGATCGAGTAATGCGTCATGGTGTTTTCATCTTTAATGCTGCGCATCGCTACAATGGAAACAGTTGGAATGATGGACTACTTGTTTTAGAAAATGGGGGGGGAGGGGGGGCGTGTTTGTGTGAGAAACATAGTGCGTGGGTAGGTTGTGTGCGGTGTGTGTGTGGGTAAGTGGGGTGGGGAGGTGGCTGTTTGTGCGTGTGTGTGTATGTTTGTGTGTGTGTGTGTGTGTGTGTGTGTGTGTGTGTGTGTGTGTGTGTGTGTGTGTGTGTGTGTGTGTGTGTGTGTGTGTGTGCAAAATTACATTACTCAAGCACAACTATGGGCCTCTAGTTTTCTTTATGTTGTATCCCATGGTACACACTGATAGCGGTGCTACCAACGCGCCTCCCCCCCCCCCCCACCCCCACCCCCGTTTGTCTCCCCAACCGCACAG
>JAPMLY010001788.1:45000-84878 GCA_026401115.1 Tetraselmis chui
AGTTACCTCCATTACGTGTAGGTTGTAATTGATTCATTTCTCCAAGTCTCGTGTACATTTCTACCCCATCCAAGTGCTTGCAGGTTTCATGCATGTGGACACGGCCATTTCGATTCGAGATAGACGAGGCATATATTTTTGTGTTGCGTTAGTTATAACACCTAGTTAAGACAAAAGTTCGAAAACGTGCAAAAATGTAGTTATTTTTTGTGCGGGCATCCATAAGCCTCGCTCTCGGCCGCTTGCAGCGACATCCCATGGTGACTTGGGGATCCCGCCCTCCGGCTCCGCGTTTCATTGGCGGCGATTGCCGTTGAAACAACATCAAAACTAATGCTCTAGTAGGCCTGCACCCCCAACTTAGCGCGATGCATGTGGTTTCTGACAGTACACATGATAAGCCACTCCGCCGTGATAGCGCGGCGGTGAGACAGACATGGCTATCCGTGGGCGAACGATCTACTTACGCCCCTTGCTTGTGGCTGGCATGTGCCCCCGCCCGTATACTCTGCCTTTGGCCGTTTGTTGCGTCCCATGTTAATTATCAATCCCGGCGTACAAGGCGGTCGAGCCGTCCGAATTTGTAGCCGCACTTGGTGCCGCCCATACATTGGCAAGCGTTAGGCGGGCGCAGTCCCAGACATAATGGGATTGTGATAATGGGCTGAGCCATCCATACATCTAGTATGGCGTGACACGCGCATGCTAGTCGCGCATAGCTGATGCAAAGTTTGGGCGCCCGTCGCGTCTCTGCCTTTGGAGCGCCCCTCGCCGAAATTGCGTAGTGAAAAATATGATTGACTCGCCGCTTCTTCGGGCGGCGCATGAGGCCAAAAACATTGGTGCGAAACAGCGGCTTCCTTGTCGGCGCCGCGCGTGGTTTTGGGCGGGTCTATCGTGCATTCCAACTCGAGAGGGCCATTTGGGGGCCTAAACGACGTGCGAACTACGTTTGAGGTGTTTAAAAAGATGGGTGTCAAGTAATGATGCAAGTAAAGCATCTTTGAGGCAAGAACACATAACATATTTTGGTGTACAAATAGCTCTACGAAGGCTACTTGCTACACATGGCGTGGCCGCCGAGAGTACCAAATTCCGTGACTGCAAAGGGTGTGAAGCGGATGTCGGGGCGAATCCTCACCCCCTCCGAGTACTTCTCGAACTTGGTCTTCTTAGCATGGCGTAGACAACTTCGGGAGACGGGGTCTACAAACGCCGAACAAACATGAAACCACGGCATCAAGAGCAAGTTGTGAGCCTCAGATGCCGTGATAGTGCAAGACACCCACATCCGCGTGGAGGCCGTCGTTTCCGTTGGGGAGTTGAACTTGCATCATGGGATATGTGAGAGAACCTTGACGCCCCTTGTGCGCCACGAACTTCGGAGATGATTTCCGCAAGGGCCGTCACTAACCAAGAGTGAGCGTTGTGGACCGAATCGTCTCCGCCGCATCGCGCCAAATGGTCAGCAAAAGCAGTGGCCCAAGCATCATCCGACATGCCAACACCCGCCGACGCGAACGCACCCCGCATAGCTTGAACCGAGATATGGCAAGAAGCACAAGGAGTGGGGGAGCGTAAAGTGGAGAGGATGCGGGGTACAGTAGACCGACAATGCGACAGACCGCGACGCGGAAAACGTCGTCGTATTGCTCAGGGAACTTGTCACGGAGCTCGCCCAAGCGACCCGAACTAGGAGGGTCCGAAGCCAAAAACGCAAGGGCGCCGTGGCCGAGACGAGATGCAAGACGCCTAGACTCCGGCCGAGCGCGGTTAGAAAACGTGGGAGCGAGCTTTGCGAAGCGAAGTAAGTTGACGTGCTCACTGATGTCGGCTTGTAGCTGTGGAAAGATGTCCGTGGCAAACGCGAAAAGGGGTACGAGCGAGGGCAAGCCATCAAGGGACCAAACGATGTGCTCGTTATTTGATCAGGCTTCGGCCACGCTGCCTGCGCGAGCCACCGTTGGACGTTGCGGGGGAAGCATCGCTAAGGCTGTGGTTATCATGGGTTCGGACTCAGCGAAAGCGTGAGAACCGCACGCGGCATCTAAGCGCGCCCACGACGAAGCGAGTTCTAACGACTACATGGGTTCGCTGTCTCCGTCGTCTCCGTCCGGTGTATCACGTCTGAGGAACACCAATGTGGTCATAGCAGTCGCTAAACGTCCATACATGGTCGGCCCCATCGGAACATCGTCGTGGGAATCCCCGCACTCGCGAGCATGTTGCGTTGTAAGAAAACGGATAGCATGACCCACTGCCAAACCGGCCGCTCCGATATGGGCCGCATCCGCCAAGGCAACCGAGTCCCCCACTCCCATGCCGCCGAAACGTATGGGAAGAAACACCTAGGAGCGAGTGTTACGGGGTAGGATTATTGCGGGAAGGCCCAATATTTCAGCCACCACATCTAGAGTGGCATTGTCAGCGCGCTCGAGGAAGGTCGCGACGGTGTCACCGTAGCCCTCGCCCCTGTCAAGACCGCGGAGGACCGTACGGACAAAGTCTCCGAAGCGGCGGTTGTAATGTTGATAGATACGAAGCGCAATGTGAGAGTGCCGATGAGTTGCTAGACCCCTTAGACGTTCGCCATAGGCCTCATACTTGCTTAAGGCCGTTTCGAACACGTCTCGAGCAAAATCGGATGTACCCATTGTCCCCCCCCAGAGCTTTCGTCCCTTCCGTGGAGACATGTACTCCCCGCCCGATGTGGCCTTTGAGTAAGTTATCGAAAACATCACCGACACCCAAAGGGGAATACAATTATTTTTTTGCGGATGGTTACCGCGAGGCCGACGCTAGCATATACGCCTCCGGCATAGCGTCCGTCGCCAATAGCCACGAGAGACGCAAGGGGTCCAAGGAAGTGACCATCGTCAAATAACCGTGGACAACGGATTCGTTCGGGCAATCGTAGCCAACAACTTGTATACCCGGGAAGCGGACACTACAAATGATAAATGGTTATACTATAAGAAAAAGCAGCACAAGCCATCGAGCAAAAAGAAGAAAAGAGGAAAAAAGCTAAGCTCGAGGAATTGGAAGGCATGCCACAACATCGGCCTGCCCTCTTGCAAAGCATCGCGGAGATAGGAACCCAAAGTACCATGAAGAGCATCAAAAAGACATACAAGAAAATGCAGTGGAAACGACCACCAAACAAATAGGAGCAATAAGTAGGAACAAACAAATAACACTGCAAATGATCGGGCCCGCCGTAGTCGGTCCGGTCAAGCCCAGACCCCCAGATTTCGCAACTTGGCCGGAACACTGGAAAAACTGATTCTTCATCTGCCAGTTTTACCGGACACATCGCACCTCGTTCGAAAGCTCTCGGCGAATGCTGTTCAAATCCGGTGAGTTTGCGCGCAGCGCTTAAGATTTTTTAAGCCGTCGCGCGAGCGACTGATATTCGGCGTAGTGTACGGTTACTGCTGTACTGTGCGCAGCGCTGGATAGATGACATATGCCGCATATGCTCTAAGGCTATTGAGTTGGGCTGCACCTATACCGCATGTAAAACACAAGCATGCTTCTTCTGTTGCATGCATGCAATTGTGTTTTAACTATTGTTGTATCTGCATTTGTGAATGTTGGATTGGCTTGCACGTAAAGTGATAGGACAAGTGAAGGGCGGGCATGAATGTTAGATAATACGGCACATACATCTATAATTGTCACCATTCTACTCCGTTGATATATTCGGCTACATGTAATGATATAAGTGATGGAAGGCTTCTGACAACTGCCTACTCTATTGGATCCGGCAACAATTTACATGTCTTGTCCCACAACTCCCGTGTAAATGTCACTCTCAGCAGTGTTGATAAAATACGTGCCATTGCCGCTGGCTTGGCACTCACCAATCCGCTCAAGTAAAGCAATCCCGAGCGTCGCCACATTACTACTAGGCACTTGCAAAGCAACTTCATTTGGGCACTACTTGACTGCGAGCTTGGAGAGGTAGGGCTTTCTCAATTTGCTGCGCACGGACGCTGTGACCCGTTTGATGCGCTTCTCCATTGCCAAGTTTCCTGTTGAGGTTACTGTGGCCACTCCAAGCCAGTAGCACGCTTCCCCGTCGCGTGTTACCATGGAAGCGCCTCAAGTCCTCTGCGCTCTCATGTGCCAAGGCCAATGACGCAACTTGTCCGATGCGCTCCTCATCGAGTTCTGTGGTGTTGACTAGATAGCGCTTCAAGCTTTCCTTATCCCACTTGTTGGGGCTGTTGAGAGCATCCATTTGCGCAAGAATCTAGCGCACCTCAGCAACTGTATGCTGCTCCAGCATGGCGGAGATGCGCGTACGCCGGGCCTTCAATGCCCCACGTACAACGGAAGTAACACTTGCTTCGTGCTGATGCTTCTCCCTTCGCATCCTCCGAGCCTCGCTAAATGCACGGCGCTCACGTATCTACAACAAACAGAGGACAACATAAGTGAGACATAAGATATGATATTATCATGCCATTAATTTCAAATACATATGGCATACGGCTCTTTCTACCTCCGCACACAGCTTCTCAAAGGCAGCAATGAAGCCGTGGCGATCAAGCACCGCGCCTGCATCGTCCGCTGAGCGGCGATCTCCGGTTTCGTGCCGGAGCTCCTTCATGATGCTCTTCCACTCAACACCATCACAAGGTGGCCGTCCAAGACTCTTGTTCTTGTACCTCCTTCACCTTAGGTTTTACTTGTACATGCCCTGAGTTGATGCAGCTGAGGCCTCCAATCTGGCGCTTGAGCTTGGAGAGCAAGCGTTCATTCCACATAGATGAATCAGACGCAATTTCGAGATATTCGTCATAGAAGTCATCCAAAATTGGATATACGCTGACACCCATACGAGCCATCCTCACACTAACTTCAACATCTGCCGCTGCGCCCAACGGAATGGAAGGGCTGGCTCTATCAATGCTCTCCTTGATAGCCTCTTGCATGTCGGGGTGCTCCTAGAACCCCATAGACCAGGCATGCGTTTTGCGGTACTCAGAAGCGGTCCACCGAGGCACGCTAGCGGCGCAGCACTTGCAGTAGCGTGCGCACACCTAGCCAGTCAGGTGCCCATCACGCCTCATGTTCCCCATCCCGTCAACTCAGTCCCAATAACTGGCAAGTCGCGCAGGAAACCGAACAACATACCAGTCCGCTGCGTGCTCCGTCAGGTAACGATGGTAGTGGCGGAGCATGCGCTTGCATGTCAGCTTGGTAGTTGCAAACAGGTCCACCCCGCCCATGCCCTCCGTGAAGCGGAGCGGGTCTGGCTTTTCAGTCACGTCCAATCTCGTGGCACAAGCTGGGTCATCACCACTCATCAATCCAGGATGAGGTTGCAGTAGCATGAGGGGCTGGTTAGCGCTGGCTGCCATGGCTTCTGTGAGGGCCCTGCTCGCTGCTGCATCTCCATATCCGGCAGAGCGGATGCCTCAGTTGCGTCGTGGCGGGGGGGCGGAGTCGTGCCGCTATGCGCCGGAAGTGAGCATACTCCAAAGGGCACTAACACCATCTCCATATTTGGCGCCGGGGCGTCTGCGCCATCACGTGGACATTGGACAAGCTCTATTGATGTCGTTGCGCTCGATAGTATTGCGCTCAATGGAAGCATCAAGGCGCCCCCACATGTTGTCCATGACCAAGAAGCTAAATGACATCCATTAAATAGTGTCGTTATCAAGGTACCCCACTTTAAAAGATATCCCACATACACTTGCAAAGTACCAAGTAGTACTTTGTGTCTCTCTCTCTCTCTCTCTCTCTCTCTCTCTCATACAAAAATACTCTTTCGCACACGCACCATTATTTTCTTTTTTTCGCATACACGCACACATATTTATTTCTGACAAGCATATACACACAAGGACGGAAATTCTCTAAGGCACATTCGTTTTTTAATACACTCAATCACTTGAACACACACGCACACAACCGTACACACACACAGGCGGGCGCACTCACACACACACACACACACACACACACACACACAAGCATCTAGGAAAACTCCCGCTGCAGTTACCTGCATTTGGCGGCAAACGCACCCACAAGCACACTGACACACGCACACACACACACGCGCGCCAGACTCTATTCTATTTTGCAAGCGCTTGCACACACTATTTCTTGTCAGAACACATGCTCACACATATCCCGCAATGAGCAGCGTACAATTTGACAATCTGTCTCACAGACGCGCATTCTTTTTCTCAATATCCCACACACGTATTCCTCATCCCTCTCTTCCTCTGAAACAATCATTTACATACATCCTTTCTCGCACAAATAAATAATCAATATCTCTACGTGCGAGCAAGAATCCAGCGCACCTGAGCAACTGTATGTTGCTTCGGCATGGCGGAGATGAGCTTACGCCGTGCCTTCAATGCCACCCTGACAGCGGAAGCAGCACTTGCTTCGTGTTGCTGCTTCTCCCTTCGCATCCTCAGAGCCTCGCTAAATACCCGGCGCTCACGCATCTACAGCAAAGAGGACAACACTAGCGAGACATCGTAATGAGATGCCATTCGCCATATCATGCCATTTACTTTAAAATGCAAATGGCATACGGCTCTTGCTACCTGCTCATACTGCTTCTGAAAGGCAACAGTTAAGCCGTGGCGATCAGGCACCACGCCTGCATCTTTCCGTGAGCGGCGATCTCCGGTCTTAAAGAGAGGCCCCACATACATTTGCAAAATACAGAGTAGTACTTTATATCTCATTTTCTCTCTCCCTCTCTCACTGTCTATGGCACATACAAAAACAGTCTCTTTCGCACAAGCACCTTTACTTTATTTTCTCTCGCATACACACGCACACACATTTATTTTTGACAAGCATGTAAACACACACACACACACATGCAAACACGCATTATCTCAAGCACATTCGCTTTTCAATACACTCTCTAACTTGAACACACACACGCGCGCACACTTTCTCGCACGCGCAGCCGCGCCCACACAAACACACACACACACACACACACATACATAAACACGCAATCGCGCACTCACAAACACACATACACACACGCACACACGCGCCAAATACCTTTTTTTTTGCAAGCGCTTGTACACACTGTTCCTTGTCAGCAAATACGCTCACACAAATGCCGCACAGAGGAGCGCACAATTTGACAATCTGTCTCACAGACGCGCATTCTTTTTCTCAATATTACACGCACGCATTCCTCTTCTCTCGCTTCCTCTGAAACAAACATTTCCATATATTCTTTCACGCACAAATTAATAATCAATATTTCTCTTTCGCACACACCATATATGCTGACATCTCGCTCACACACACACACACACACACACACACACACACACACACACACACACACACATTCTCTCAAGCTCATTCTTTTTAAACACACTCGCTCACTGGAACACACACACGCACAGACACACACAAACACACACTTTCTCGCACGCACACACACACACACACACATACACACACACGCACTCACACACACACATTTACACACGCCCACTGACACACGCACACACACACACGCGCGCGCCAAATACCATTATATATGTTTGCAAGCGCTTGCACAAACTATTTCTTGTCAGCACATACGCCCACACAAATGCCGCACAGAGGAGCGCACAATTTGACAATCTGTCTCACAGACGCGCATTCTATTTTTCTATATCACACACACGCATTCCTCTTCTCTCGCTTCCTCTGAAACACACACACACACACACACAGACCCCCACCCCACCCCCCCACCCCCCACACACACACACAGGTTGTAGTTCGTTCGCGGATATGATCATATACCTCTGTTGGAGCTATTCACGTTATGTAGTTCCCAGCTATTATGTATGTAAGACAGGACAACATAACTTCTACAGGTGACGGGATAACATAAATTCATACCTGCTCAGCGCACGCCGAAAACTCTTCCGCAAGCTTTGCTTTTTTTGTCCAGCTGCTCGTTTGCTAGGAGGGCATCCTCAGCCAAGCGCTTGTGGAAACTCAGCACCTGCCGCGTGCTTGGCGCGCTGCCAGCTCCAACGGAACTGCCGCATCCCTCACTGCGTTCCAGTGCGTTGACCGGCGCCGCCCAAAGTTGATCGTGCTTCCGCTGGACATGGCCCAGCGACTACCTGTGGGCCGGGGGTGCCCCAGCACTCGCCGATGGTGGGGGATCGGCGAGCGAGTTTGTCATATCTCAGCAGTGCCAACGTCTTTCGACGCCGGGACGGTCCCGTTAGGACGGCGTTGGCCTACAGAGACGCATAGCACATAGCATCGTCAAGCATCGTCGCGCCTTGCTGCACTTCTCGAAGTGCAATTACCGCCGAATCTTGTCCGCCTACGCGAAACACGCACCTATGGCGCCATAACTCACCTCCAAAACGGTTGATATTGTCTGGTAGCCCTCTATAGGAGTCCTAAGCAGCTACGGGCCTCAGGCAGTCGCTTTGGGTGCGGCGGTTGGGTCGAGACTGCGGATTGTGCCTTGTGGCTGTGCAGATGAGTGAAATAGGGGGCACCGGCCGCGTCCCGCGCCCCTCGGGTGCCTAATTAGGACACGTAATGTGGCGACCGGACCGACTACCCGGCGCGCAACTCGATCGAGTGTCAGAGTATTGTGTGTCCGCGCTGTATCAATATCGGATAGACGCCAACATACGTGGAATCTCAAGAGCCAGCGGAGTGACGGTACGGTATTGTCGTGCTTTCTACTGTGCCGTACAGCACATGACAGGAGAGCATCATCTGATCGTCACGCGCGCGTTTCTTGCCATCATCGGTTGTCATGTCCCTACTACGGGTAGCTGTACGAAAAGTGACTACACGTACATACACTCCTTGTTTAGAGCTCATTGTTGATTACATCATACATCAGGAGCAGACGACTGCTTTGAACTATGGTAAATTATTCAAACTACCATGAATACCCGTACATCCACCTTCCAGCTGAAGAACAAGGCGATGTTCAGTACATTTTGCGCTTCATTCCGGGGAAACAAAGCACAGAAGTACTAAAATTCTCGATCAGCATCGGTATGAAGCTGTCCATTTGGTTACAGGATGGGTACAAGTAGCAATACACGGTACTCGCACCTGCTCAAATTGCATGTTGCTCAGCGTCGCCGAGAAACCAGATCCCAGTCAGCCGTTGTCACACACCAGAAGCAAGGCAAGTGGCGCGCGGTATATAAGTCGCACGCTCGTCCGCTCAACTTCGACACGTTCAACATTAACATAACTTATACCTGCTAGCGGCGCCGTCGACTCTCAGGCTTAGCACGGACCTTCAACAACCACGAGTGACTCCAACGACGCAGCTTTCGTCACAACGCTACAGCTCAATAGTTTCACCTGTATTTAGGAGTTACGAGTTTCGGACAGCACTACAGGTACCAAGCGTCATATATATGCGTCATTATTAGTATTATATATCGCGCGTGTGCTTCCGCAGCACCAGTCGCACAGAAAATCGTAACCCAGTAGTTTTAGCAGTGTTAATCTTCTCGACAGCTGTGGTACATCCGCTAAGCAACTCCAGATCAGTACTGACTGCGTCCGTAATTTTCCGGTCCTCACTACACCGCTCGCCGGCATTACTCGCTGCGGCGGACCCGTTTAGGACCCCTCTGCTCGGAGCGGCAAGGGCATGACCTCCTCGCTGTCTTCGTGGGTGGACCGGCCGCAGCTGAATAGGCAACACAGCATTGACAAGGCCACGCAGCCGAGCCTCCCCGTGCCCGTGCACCACTTGAACGGCCACCACGGCCACCCAGTCTTCGCCCCTACCGCCAGTACGGGTACTTACTCCGGGCAGCACTTTGTGGGCTCGTCTCATAATAGTAACTGCTTTGGCTCTGCCCAGAGTCGAGCCCGTCCCACCTCCGCCGGCTCCGACGGTAGCGGAACAAACAAGAAAGTCCGCTCCCAGGTTCCGGAGCTTGACCCCCGCAGTCCACCGCTGAGTCTGAGTCGGCGTGGGAGTCTGTCCGGACCCGTCCTGTCCGCTAAGAATCTGGTCTGCAGTGGCAGTGTCGACGCAGAACTACTAAAACTTCACGGAACTCACCCGCCCCCGGCAGGCGGTAATTACAACCCAACCAAGTCTAGCAAACTGTCTGTCGTGGCTGAACCTGCCTTGGGTGGTCATGGCTCCTACGGCCTGGCCCCCACCGCGTCGTCCGCTGGCCCGGCGCCTCTCCCGCCTTCGCGGGCGGTACCGTCCGGACAAGTGACAACAGAATGTCCGGACGCCAACAGGCAACGTGGCGTTGCTGCGTCCGTTCCCGGCCCGGACAGCTGTCCTCCGCACGGCTGCAAGGGTGCCTGCGGGCAGCGCTCCCAGATGCAGGATGCGCACAGCGTCGTGCAGAATTTTGTGCACCTTTCGTTTGAGGAGCGACCGGGCGTTGTCCACCGATGGCCGGACACTCTCGAGGTCCCGCCGGCCAGCAGCCAGCAAGACGTGAACGAGTCCTCTCTAGACGCGGACGCTTCCCCCACGCTACACGAGGCCTTCCATTATTTCGGCGTCTTTGACGGCCACGGGGGGCAGGCTGCCAGCGAGTACTGCGCACAAATGCTTCACAGGCACTGTCTCGAGGCGCTGGGCGGTGCTGCGGGATACCGGTTCAACCCGCGTCAGCTGCCCAACGCGCCAGTGAAAGAGGATGAGGGTGAGAGCGTGCAGGTGGTTGGGCAGAAGGGAGAGTGCCGTGCAGGCAACTGGGTGAGTGATCCCGTGTGCGCTGAGCTCGTGGAGTCCGCTCTTCAGACTGCGTTTGTGCGAACGGATGAAGAGGTGGCGCGGCGGCAAGTAGAGGCGGGCGTGAAGGACTACGCTGGTAGCACTGCAGTGGTGGCGCTGGTTAGCAAGAGCCTACTTTGGGTGGGTAACTGCGGGGATAGTCGTGCGGTGTTGCTCCGAGGAGGGGTGCCGTTGCAGCTGAGCAGTGACCAGACCGCGGGGCGTGCTGATGAAGTGCGGCGGATAGAAGGAGCAGGCGGGGAGATATATTACCTGCAGGACTGCCCGCGAGTGATGGGTGTGCTGGCCATGAGCCGGTCCATCGGTGACCACTATCTCCACCCCTATGTCATCCCTGACCCGGAGGCTACCGCTCTGCCACGTCACCCTGATGATGAGCTGCTCATTCTTGGCACCGACGGACTTTGGGACAAGCTGTCTAATGAGTACGCCTGCGAGGTCTCCAGGCGCTGCCTCGCTCGTGCCAAGGCAAAGGGTGCTTCACGTAAGGCGGCTGCCAAGTGCGCTGCCACCGTTCTCATCCGCACCGCGATGCAGAAGGGCAGCCGAGACAACGTGACCGCTATCGTGGTTGACCTCGCCAGTGAGGCTCTGTACGCGGCGGAGCAGCCGCAGCAGGAGGCGTCATGAGTGTGTATTTGTATAAAGGGTGGGAAATCTCTTGCGAACGAACTGAACTGGCCCCGCGCTTGCGCGGTTGGATTGGATGTAATCATAACTATGCGACTGCCCTCACAAGATGCGCTGCCACTATGACAACGTCGCCCTGCTTTTTTAATTATTGCCGCCTTTGCTATGACTCGTTCCGTTCCATTGTCCAACTGTTCCATTTTAGAGGCTCTCAGATTCCTGTCGGAATCTACGGGCACTCCTATCCAACTGTGCCTTGCATCCGCGAAGTGTGACTGCTCATCCGCTAATAATGTGTATCCTCTGAAAGTGTTTCTTAGAGCATCTTAGACCGGAAGGCAAGAAGACAGCTGCTAATATTGTCTATACAGCTCATCTATAGAGCTCATTATTGTGTTTACGCGGCAGTATTGGTCCTCAGGCGTTCCAGAGGGCGATTGCCATCACCACAACCACACTTTCATCAACCCCTTTTTCGTTTGGACCTGCTGGAGTTTCGACGTGGAGTGGCAGCTGGCAATGATTAATAAGAATCCAAGATAAAGCGGATTGAATAAGTGTTTTTTTATTTGAATTGCTGACAAGGCGGCGGGATTCCGTTTTCCACAGCTATGCGGTGCTTTAACACCTGATGAGGGGAAGTCATTTCGGTGAGGTAAGGCAACGGAAGGGCGGCCCAGTAAGAGGCTCATAGCGCCTCTCATAACCTCTTCAGCGTTTGAATAGTAGCTTTTATTGTCGAATTGCGCATTCCGAGAGACCTCTTTCCCAGTTACACCGATCCTTCACCTCGTGCTGGAGACTGGGGTAGTGGAGTGGTAGAAGCACTGCGAGGAATTTGTTTACACCACCTCCACCTTCTTCCCTAGTTGCTGCGTGTCTGTTTGTGGGGCGTCACTGCTGAGCCTGAAGACAACTTAACACATGTCAGTTCTTTATCCAAATAACAGAAACAACTCCTTTAGACGATAAAGTCTGATAAAACGCCAGTCTGTGTGTTCATTGGCGCTGATTGAGTTCTGATGGCGCTTCATGCAGGTATGAAGCTGTTTATGGTTGGGCTGCATCTGAGCTTGACTGAACCGGGCTGTCAGAACGCATCTGGATGTGTGACCCTGAAATTATAGCCGGCCAAGCTCCTCCCCAAATGCACACCCCCCTGCATCGTCCCACCTGAAGCTACCGTCCGTGAAGAGGCTTTGCTGGCGGGAGTGACTCACATAAGGCATTCGGGTTTGGGCGGCTATTTCATTTAGAGTGAGAGATATATGGCTGTTACAAAGGTGCGTAAGTGGCACAGAGAATAGCCTGATGGAGGAGACCTTGCGGTCAGTCTAGACCTAACGAGCAAAATAAGAATTTCATTGCGCCGTGCATAAATGTTTGGCAGAGCGGACAGTCCGCCGCTGCAGAGGCCGCGCGTGGCCAGTTCAGGGGGAGGGCGGGTTAAAAATGACGTGAGCCTTCTTCCAATCCGGGCGCCTGAAGTAGCCGCTGCGCGAGGGCTTCTTCTTTCCCTCGTAGTTGATTGTGTTGACCTTCTTCACATCCAGCCCGTAGACGCCCTCCAGGATGCCGCGAATCTCCTGCTTCGTCATGTGCGGTTTGGTCCGGAAGGCGGCGGCCCGCACCCACCCCGTCTTCTCGAAGCTCTCCGTCGCCTCCTTCGACAGCGGCAGTAGACGCAGGTCAAAATTAGGGAACACCGTGGGCAGCCGTTTCGCACGGGTCGTTACCATCTTCACGGCCTCGCCTACGCGGCTAGCCATATTGGCTGCGAAGATTGTCGCAGGTGTTCCTGAGTTTGACGATATGGAGGTGAGATCCCGCAGGCCGGTTCTCCCCGAGAGATGCTATGGCGCTGCTGGAGCTACCTGTACATGCGAGTAATAATCGCAAATAGTTCCGCGCAGTATGGCGGGACTAGCTCGACAAACTGTCGTGCACCCTGAGCGCGCCACTTGGAAGCTTCATAGAGGTCGTCAGTCTTCACCAGCGTGGGGCGGCGCTGCGACGATTGCGAAAATTTACTTCAAGCGGACAATGCGGCACCACAGGGCGCGCGCTTGCCCACGCGCGGGGGGTGCGGAGCGAGGAGTTCCCCTCTAGGGTCGCATGGGATAGTTACTTACAAGACGATAGGAAGGGAAAGGCAAGAATGATATGCATGGGAGGTGGGGGTCTGGGGGATGGTAAATCCATGAATGATGAAATGGTTTATGCGAGTGATGGAGACGTGGGGGGCGATGCATGAGATGGGATTGGGTCCGGATGTGACGTTTGTATGGAATTAAATATTGTTTAACTATAAATTCGAATGTGTGATTGTTAGTTAATCCATACATATGACATGATGAAAGTGTAAATCCGAGGGGTAAATGAATGCGCTTGGGAGAGCATAAGAATCACGACGGCACGCACGCTTGGTAGTGCGTGAGTTTGCTGGCGGGGTCCTTGCCGTCTGCCGTCACAACGATGGGTGGTGAGATAGCAGGGTGCTCATCCCTCAGATAGGATCGCGGTTCTTCCATCGTCGCTTGCTTGCGTCCAATGCGGTAGCGGTGTAGAGGTTGCACTCACCGCGACGGTGGTAGAAGAACTCGAAGCATGGGTACTCCGCGTTGTCGAAAAGCATAATGAGTGGCCATTCGAAAGCGATGGCGAATAGCCTAAGAGTGGAATACAACATTCACGAGCATACGGGCACGGTGGTGCCGGGAGAGGGCGGTTCCTCATCGAGAGCGGGCCGTGGCATATTTTGAATCTCGTTGTCTAGGTCGGTATTGCCTTCGATGAACAAGAACTCCTTGGAGTAAAGCTGCATGACGTCGTTGTTGTGGAGGAGCTGCGTGGCCGCGAGAGTCCGGAGTTGGCTCAACAAGTCCTACGTGTGTTGGTTATGGGAATTGGACCAACCGAACGTTGGATGTTGTATGATGCCCATGGCGACGGCCACCGCTGTGAAGCCGCACGACCCGTCCGCCGGGACGTCTACAATTCGTAGGGCGTTGTCTTGGAGAAAGGCGTCGCGTCCCCGTAGCGCTTGAGACGGGGTCGACGAGGAGGATGTCGGCGGCGGCGTTGGAAGGCGTCGGACCACTCGGGTGGTAGATGTCGATGTTGGCTGGGCCCGGCGTTTGCGCGGTCGTGACGGCGGAGATGGCGGCCGATTGCGGCCGTGCGCGTCGTTAGCAAAGTGAGGAGCCTCCGGCGGGGAAAGGCGATTTTGCAGCCCATCGTCGACTGTTGGCGGATTGTCGTTGTGAAGGCTCCGCAAAAGCGAGTCGGCGAGCGCAACTAGAGCGGTGGCATGTGTGTCGGCTGCGAGGCGCTAGAGGGTTGCGGTGTACTCGGCATGGAACATGTGGTCCGTCGCGGTCACGTCTGCGTGTGGCTGCCAAGTCTTCGCATGCGTTCTTTTGCTTTTTCCCGCGGAGCTTTGTCAGCGCCGCGGGGCCAAAGGAGCAGCAAGAAGGTCAAGGCGTTGAAGGTGCGAAGGCGGCTCATAGCGACGACCACGCTCGAAAGGTTTTTGGCGTTGGCGTTCGGCGGGCGTAAGTCCAGCACGTACGTCTTGTTTCGCGAGAAAGTTGCACCTTGCGCGAAGATGTCCGGAATCATGCTAAAGCCGACGCGCTCGATTCGGATGCTCTTGACAATGGACCCGCTTTCAAGGCGGAAGGGGGTCGGGAAGCGCAGAGTGAAGTACACGGTTGTGGGCATGACTGCAACATGGCCGTCCGGAAGGTCGTGACAAACGCGGTGCAGAGGGATGCCGAAAGTGTGTGGACGCACCACCGTGGCTCGCGGCATGCCTCCGAGAGTAACAAGCGGCGCGTCCGGCGATGGGTGTCGCGTGGTCGCGTCATCCAGCAAGAGAGCGACTGCGGTGGCGCTATTGTTGTTGGAATAGAAGCATTCTGTGTTTACGCTATGCCGGAATATATACGGCATACCGTTGTAGAAGTACAACACGCTCGGAACGTCTCCCGTCCTGATGTGTGTTAGGCGGCCGAGGAGGGCGCGGAGGCGGCGATCGGTGACCGGCGTCTAAGCGTCGTCGCGGCAAGAGCAGCGGAAAGACGTTGATAAAAGCACATACGACGGTACGACGACCAAGGCACGAGTTTTGTTTTCCGTATATTAGTAAATATTGGTACATAAGTAAGAAATGTACGTAAGTATTTAAATATAACACAGTATACTATATAGACTATATCATCGAAAATATGGCCCATACATACTACATAAATATGAAATATCAATCACGGCCGCTGACTCTCGTTCCTTGCGCTCTGACAGTTATGTCCGTATGCAACATTTTGTTCGTCGATCTACTTCCGTTCCGTTTCGGCGTTTTTTGGGGGATGTGCGACCTGAATTCATGCAACGTCTTTATGCTGCTCTTCATGGCACTCTCGGTTCTTATCTCCGCGACGCTTTTCAGGAGGGCAGTGTTGGTGCTGTGGCATGCCTTCGTGTTCCTCGGGCTTAGGTTTTTTCCTCCTTTTTTCTTTTTTGCTTGGTGGCCTGCACTGCTTGTAAGAAATGGTGCTATATGATCGAAATATCAATCACGGTTGTTGTATTATAGCACACCCAAAACGTTTCTTATCCATGAAAATGCGGGAAACTATTCCGAATAACGCAAAACTCATATACGAGGGTATTTATGACTCATGCACGAAATTTTCTGCAGGTACGTTTTGGTACGTTTTGGTACATTTTGATATGTCGGGATGCCGCGTCGGATTTTCTGATATGAAGCTATCCCAAGAGGGGGATGAAGCTATCCCTAGAGGGGGACAGGCAAGGCGCAGTCCATTTTTGTAACCATACTAATAAACCACGTGCCTTGGCAGTATCGAATGAGTAGCAACACGTCTACCCCTACGATATAATGTGTTTTAATTACAACGAAAGTAGTAGAATCCACATCAGCTGCACCACCCTCCTGCTCCACCCGTGCGACATTCGTATCTAATATGCATTTCATATTCTTATATTGGTAAGTCATGGGGTTTAATAGTTTGTTAACGTATCATGTTAAGTCCGCCAAAGGCAACGCGCGGAGACAAAGCGTCACATGCGCAATAAAATATCCGCGGCGGACGCCCATATGCTTTCCCTCTATAAAGCAACTCCTCTAGCTGGTAGCAACCATACACCTTGTGCCTTTGCGCTCGCAAATCGGCTCGCGTAAAGACATCGAAGCTCTCGTAGCTACGCAAGGTGACGGCTTAAACTCGAATGCGTCTAACACGGCCGAGACTCTTTACCCAGCTCTGACACGATGGCTACATATCGGCCAGTTGTAGACGAAGTTCGCGACGCACCAGAATTTGTCACATATGTGGAATTCAAACCACAAGAGCAACGCTTTTTCGCTAAAACAACATATTCGGAAGAGCGCATGAATGGCTGGTTTCAACATGCCTTTACCGAACTAACGGCCACGCCGAGCTCGACCCTCATTCCTCAACTAGTAGTTGCACGGCAAGTCAACAACCATCATGTCATTCCTATCGGCGTAAACAAAAAGCCGGAGGGTGGAATTACGGAGCTCGACGCATGTAGTGCACAATAATCGACCAAGCGACCCTCGATCACCCCTAACGTGCGACCCATGGACCCAGCCCCAACGACGACGGTAACAACAACATTGCAAGAAAAAGACTATCACATCGAGATTGCATTGCTATGGGGACCCTAAGGTACATCATGCCTCAAGCTCTCCCCCCCCCCCCCCCGACATTTCGACGGCACACAAATCTTGAAGCTTACATGTAACACCTACCACCACCTCTCCGCCCACCGGCACAACCCCACGCTCGAAAAATACAGCGCCACGGCTTGTCACGCTGCCTACGCCGTCTGCGCTAACACGGAGAGTATATCAGCTTGACAATGCACTCAGAATTACCCCAAGGACTCACCGGAATTCCAAGCGGCGGTCGCCACCCTGCGTCACAACAACCAAACATACAACGCGCTCGAGGAGGACGCCCATGTGCGGGTGTCCAACATCCGACATACCAAGGGCGGAGGGGAAACGAGCGATTCGGACCGCGTTTTCACAAAACTCTCCTACGAGCGTTTCCTCAAATTGCGACTAGACGTTGCATCTTCCGAGTACAATAGCCTACACCGAGCCTTCAATGACAAGATACTCGAGTGCTCGCTACTCGCCAAGGCTAAGCCCGTTACTTGAGCTACCTTCGCACACAAGACACCGGACATGCCCACACCCGAGCGTCCTACCCCCGAACGTCCTAACCCGACCCTTAGACCCCAACCCAAACCCAAGCCACCACCGAGAGACACTACGGACATCAAAGATCCAAAGCCCAAGAACCCGGACAAGAATGCATGATGGTGTGACCCGCCGAGCTGCAGCATGCAACGACCGTTCTAACTTATTGTGTCACCACGTGCGGAAAAGAGCGTCCGAAAGGTACCTTCAGGCGCGAGCGAGCAGGTTCTAGGCTGGATTCGTCGAGGGGTACGCATACCTTTCATCGGAGGCCGCCATCCCCCACTTTTAGACATTGGCATCTCCATGTTCGACGCAACACAGCAATAACTCGACGTCATGAACTTCGAGCTTCCAAGATTCATGCAATCATTTAGCGAGTTGTTGTGGCGGTCATGTCTAAGGCCGGACATTGAAGGGCAATTACCATGTGGCCGTTTCTTGTGAATTGGCCGCACATGAGGCATCGCAGGGTGGGATTGTGTGAAAGGAGGCGGGTGTTGTGTACTACCAACATGAATTTTTGTTTGTATGTGAATTGGATATTGGTGAGTGATGTGTGTTTTTTGTGGAGGGTGAAGCCCACCCCGGGCGCAGCGGCACGGGCAAGGAGGGCGCCGTGTTTTGTGGTTTGTGAGAGAGGCGTAAGTGTGTGTTTAGTGTTGTATGTGTGTGCATCTGTTTTGAGGTTGGTATTTCTATAGGGTGTGGGTTCCCGTTGTGTTTGGGGTATGAGTGTGTATGGCAAGGTCCATGTGCCCATCGACGCTTTGGAACCCGTGGTAGTAGGTTGTATCGGGTGGGTGGCCGTCCGCAACTTGATTAGCAAGAGCGTCTGCGAGGTTGCTGCCGATTGAGTGACCGTGTGCTTTGATTTTGCCTAGATGGGTGCGAACGCATGAAATACAGCGGGTGTGGAGGGTGTGTGTGATGTGGTGGATGTGGAGTCTCTCAGCGGATGGGTAGTTCATGAATCCTTGGATAAGGCGAAGCGAGCATGCGCTATCCATACGGAGGTAAGTGTGGCCGAGTTGTAGGCCGATATTTAGGCCTGCAAGTTTTGCACGGTTGATGGTGTGTGAGGGGAGTGGAGGTCACCAGAAATTCGATGCGTGTTTCCGAGGCGGGATGTGTGGCAGCCGCTCCTAGGGGAGAGGAACCTCCTTTTTTGGAGCCGTCATTGTAAACAAAGTCATGCCAATTCCTAGCAAGAACGCCTATGGTGAGAGAGTATGTTAGTGACGTGCACTATAGAAGAGGGAAAGTGATGGGGTGGGTGGGGTGAGTTGGGAGATGGTAAGTGCCTTCGGAGTGTGGTGAGTAGTTGGCGAAGAGGGACCGGGGGGGGGGGGGGGGGGATGGTGATGGAGGGATTGGGGGGATGAGTGTTGTAGGTGAATTCGAGTGTTTTGTGGAGGGCGGACAATGTTGCGTGCGAGGACAGAGAATGAAGTGCTAGGGGGCTGGCGACGAAGTAGATGTCCGCCATCCAACTTGGGCCGAATGACGTGGGGGTGGGGGTGCCTGTGTGTTGGTCTGGGGGTCGGAATGTGTTTGCGTCGTTGGGGATTGTGCAAAGGTGGTGGGTGTATGGGGATGTGATGTATTTGGAGTGGCGCTATGGTGTGTGTTCCTACCGGGGGAGGATGAGGATGGTGGCACTAGAGGCATGTTGAGGCTGTTTTAGAGGCTGTTGAGTGGGCCTTGTGATTGCGTGTTTCATGGCGCGTCTCATGCATTCGTGGTCGGATTCCGGTTTGTTGTAAGTAATACCTTATAGTTATTAGTTGCAGATAGCTACTGTAAGCTATTCTAGATATGATCAGCACATGTCTAGATCGGACATACCGATAACCTGTTTGTTTTGGTACATAGCTGTCGCTAGGCTATAGCTTTAACACTTATGTTGTCCCGACACCACGCCTCGGGCTGGTTGTCTCGGTGACTATCCCTTTGCGTGACTGTGACTGTAACTACGCATGCGTTAGTTATCTTCCTCACTGATCGTTTGTGCACGGTTAAACATGTTATGGGCCCCCGCGGCCCCGCCTCACGCCACTCACGCTCGACAACCTGGTTCGGCGACCTGCAATCGCCACCTCTCCCACGGAAGGCAAGTTTACATCGATACTTAGTACTTTCACCTTGTAGTCGGCGGTATCTCCAGTGCAATGTGCTCTTTTAAAAAACCACCCTCCATCCCACCTAAGTCAGCCGCTCGAGGACGCCAGACAGCCACCCACACCGACGCACTCGTGTGTGCACGCATACACATAGTGCACGACATCTCTAGCTTAATATATTAATATGTTATCTTAGCGACTCAGTCGCCAACGCATCTCTCCACCTGCACTGGCTGTGGCCCCGACTTGTGCCCCACAATGGGTGGAGGACACAGAAAAGGTGCTTTGAGACACCCCGGGGCATCATGTCGAGGGGTCGGCGGGCGTCATGCCGTCTCTCTGAAACGGTTGTTACGCACATGTCAGGCTAGCGGTTTTTACCGCTGCCTGTTTCTTCCCCGTTTTCTTTTTCGTCCTCTGTCGAAATGGCGCCGAAAACTCGCTTTGTCGCCTCTCCGCCTGATTCGCCTCATGCTTCCCCTGACCTCGGCTCTCCGCAGAGCTCTGTCATTCCCACCCCTCCTACCCTCGCGCTCGTCCTAGAACAAATGGCGCTCATAAACGCCCGCATGGACGCGCAGTCCGCCGACGCTGCTGTTGTTGTTGCTCCCGCTGGAGACCCCTCTTTCGTTGTGCGTCGTCGCGATGCGCACCTCGACCCCCTTGGAGACAGCCACTCCCTGAACTTCCTTGGCTTCGCCCCTCCCACACATCAAGGACCTTCCTTCCCCGGCGCTCGGCTGGACACGTAGACGGCCCACGCTGCTGCTGTCGCTGCAGCTGCGGTTGGCGACCCTCATGTCGCACACCGCCGCCACGATGCGAACAGCGCGCCACCGCCTCACGAACTGCCCGTGGAACACCTCCCACCACCTCCTCCGTACCTTCCCGCAGGGTATGCTCTCACGACCCCCGGACCTTTTTTCCCGGAGGCGCCGCCGCCCCGAGTCCCCGCCTCCCGTGGCCACCCGCACCCGTACGGCCCGACGCCTACAATAGCCGGCCACTCTCCCTTCCCCGGCGGACCACCTCCTCCCTTCCCTAGTCGGCATTCGCCTCCTACCCAGCGTGGTGGGCACACCACCCGTGGCGGCCGTCGCCCCACCATTGACCCGGTGGTCATCGGCCGCGCGGCCCACGAGGCTACCGGTTTCGACAAGGACGCCCTCAACGGCGCATGGAGTGGATCCGGCTAAGAAAAGTAGGGTTCGAACCCACGAATCTGAGTAGATTCGAGATCATGCGTTTGCTATTCGTGCGCATTTCGTGGTAGTTTCGGGGCTTGAAATTAGGGCATGTTTGCTCGGAAGGATCCGGATCCACTCCCTGCAACGGCGCCCGCCGGCGGCGCAGCGGCGGCGGCCCCGGAGAGGGGTGCGCTCGCAGGCCCGTCGGCACCTACCTCTACCTCCACGCGGTGGGCGCTGGTAACCCCATAGCCGTGTCAGGCTTGGCACGGTAGGGGGCTGAACGAGGTACCGACAGCTGCGATCCGCGGGATCAGCAGCTGTCGGGAAGCCATGTACGGAGGGTTTTGGAAAAACATAATATCCGTACACCGGCACAAGGATCTCCCCCTCGGCCAGTCCGATATGTCTTTTCCGCGACTAGATACTCGCAGATACTCTCCCGACGATGGGGCGGGGGCGGCGTTTGCTAAATATTTTTTTGACGAAGAAGGGTACGGACGGATCAGCGGAGGGACGAGGGTGTTGGAGCTGGCGGCGGACAGCTGGGAAGCAGCGCTAGGGCACGGCGCTCGCTAGCAGTCGCCAGCCTTGCGAGAGCCTTAGGTCTCCCCTGGGGGCGAGGCCTGATGTTACGCAGGAAGGAGGTGGGTCGCAGCCGGAGGAGCGGCACGGTCTAGCGGCGGCGGTCATTAGGATCGCCCGCCGCCGGAAAAGCCCGGTACGGGGGGTTTTTGGAAAAATTCCCGTACCCACCATCTTTTGAGGACCGGCGACTCGATCCATGTGTTCTTCCAACCCCTTCCCTAGTCGGTACCCGGTTATCGATAGGCTGCCTCAGGCAGTGTGCCTAGGGTTATCGCAACGGCACACTGCTCGTAAAGGCGGCCCCCTAACAACGTAAACCACCGGGGGAGGGTACGGACGGCCACAACGAGATCAGATAGGTGTTGGAAACAGACGGGACAAGGATAGGGGACATGAGAAAATCTGGCTCGGGGGCAGGAGAGCCAGCCGGACACCGTATGCAGCCTAGTGATTTTCTCTTCTCGGCCCCCGAAGGAGGAGAGAAGACTCGGCTAGGTGGCGAGCTGCGTCGGGAGGAGCGGCTAATACCTCGGGCGGGGTTGAGCACGGATCGAGGCGGGACCGACGACGACCTATGCGAGGGGGGTTTTTCACCTGCCTTTCCCCCCTAGCTCCGGCACGACCGGAGTCGCACAGGAGCCGAGGTCAGGCAGGTTCGCCTCGACCAGCTCAAGCCGAACAACCTTGCTGATCAGCGACCCCGCAGCGGCTGGAGAAGGCCACGTATCGTGGAGACTAGCGACATTTTATATTTCGTACTTGTATGCAGACAATACTTGTTTACGGGTATGTTTTAGACGGTATCGTTACTACCATTGGAGAGGTTGGGATTAGTGGTTCACGGTCTAGCCCCACGCTTTTAAGTCCAGCTAGGCGTAGCATAAGAGGGGGCCCACAGACAGCAGCCGGTTTTTACTGGTATTGTTGTGTCTAATTTCAAATTTCACGCCCTCAACCGGTCCATGAAGATGTCGGTCCCTACCATGGGGCCCACCACGGACTTCAAGCAGTGGAAGAGGAACTTCCTTAATTTCCTCTCCATCAAGACCACATACCTCATCCCACAGCTGGCCATGCGCGACTCGGGCGTAAGGTTAGACGAACCGGCGCAACACTACGCCTACACTCTGATGCTTCATGCAGCCAGCGCGAACCAACGCGCTGACCAGGCGATGAAGTGCGTCTCCCCAACACGTCCTGACTGCGGAGCAGCCGCGTGAGTCATCCTGTGTGAACGTCTTGACAGTCGGTCCTTTGCTCGCTCCTTGTCTATGCTGGACAACTTGATGGTCACACAGCGCCCATGACATTCACTCAGTGACTATGTCCACTACATGCGGCAGACGTTCGACGACTACAACGAGACATGTCAGATGATTGATGGTTCCGCTGCCATTCACCCCCACAACCTCGGTCTCCTCACGCTGCGCGGCATTTCCAGCACCGGCCCACACGGTCAGGCCAAACCGTGCGTCATCAACGCGTTCGACACAAACTACCTGCTGTCCGCTGATGAGGTGATGGCCATCATCCTCCACTTGGCACACAATATGGACGAGGACGACGCCCCGGACGCAACAACTCCCCACATCTCGCCACCTCCCATCTCCGCCTTTGTCGCTGCTGGCCGCGGTTCACTCAGCGGTCGAAGCCACCCCCCACGTGGGCCTTGCAGTGGTCGCGGACTACCCACCAAGTGTAGCGCATGCGGCAGCATGGACCACATCTTGTACTCTTGCACTGCCCCGGATGACGCTCTCTTGCGGTGGACACTCGCGAAGCGCAAGATGATCATCCAGAAGAACGGCGCCCCTGGTGGCTCTCACTATGCGCACGCCGCTCTGCTGAGCGACGTCCCCGCCGATGACTCGGACAGTTTTCCCACCCTCGAGGAGTGCACGGATGAGTACGATGATACTGAGGTGAGTGTGCCCTTCAGCTCCGTAGCCTTCTCCTCTTCCCTCACCCATGTCCGTCACCTCTCACAGTTCTAGGTAGTCGATTCCGCATGCTCGATCAACCTCACCGCGTTTAAAAGTGACTTCGTACGATTCACACCCCCCTCCGCTCCCTCGCGCGTTGGGGGGGGTGGTGTTGACGTCAAAGGCAGTAGCTCCGTCCGGATTTCAGTCAGGCTTGCCTCTTGCCGGCTTATTCACCGCACTATCCATGCGTTGTACACCCATGACTTGTCCTCTCGCTCTGCTCAACGCATCGTCCGACTGCTTAGTGTCAGCTGGATGTAAACCCACAGCGGCTGTAAATTCATCTTCCCCTCTGACTGTGGCACTGGTATGCTTGTGGTTCCCACATGAATGGGTGTGCTAGAGCCGTCCGGAAATATACTCTACCTCCTCCCCCACCAGCTAGAGCTCCCCTCAAGCCCCTCCGCAACACCAGTGCATGACCCCTCCCCTAGCGTTGCCCTTGCTACCCAGTGTGACCTTGTAATGTGGCACCGTCGGGACACCTGAACATGCAAAGCCTTCATGCCCAGCACACACACGGCGTCCCGAGTAGCCATGCGTTAGCCAGCTCTGTAAAAATTGTTTCTTGCGAGTCATGCTTGTTACACAAAGCCACAACTGCACCGCGCAACACCGCTGCCTGCGCGAAATCCTCCCGTCCCCTCCTCAACATGTCCTCTAACCTATGGGGACCTGTTAGAGTTGGGAACGGATAGTTACACGGAGGTCGTGCCGGCCCCACAAGGGGGCCGGCTGTGGTGACTAGAGAAGTGTGTGGAGAGAGATGGCGGCCGGCGAAGGCACCGGCAAGGCCGGCCGACCGCCACTAATAGGGAATAGAGTACCGCTAATAGCATAACACTAAGTACTAGAATGACAAATAGCTACCTTGTACATAAGTACTATGCAACGGGATGCTAGTGCTAACACCCCCCCTCAAGGTAGCCGAGGTCTTGACGTCGTCCTAGCTTGCGTTGAGGAAGGTGTCATCTTGGTAGAAGGTGTAGTGCTTTTAGCGTGTGTCTCCGGCCGGGTAGGTGTAGCGACATGCGCTCACAAGAACGTGCCGCTACCGGCGAGTTGCCGATATGAAGCAGTTCCGAATGTACTGTGTAATGTACTATTCTGACATGTAGCGGGAAAAACTGTCCACGGGAGAATTAGCCGACGCATGAGAGCGACCGGCGAGGAAGAAGCACAGCCAACAAGGCCGTTAGGAGCGTGTAGGCACGCAAAAAACATAGACGGGCGCTCGTGTTGACTCCCCCTTTCTCGCCGTGGGAAAGTTAAGCTCCTCGCTAAGTAAGGTGAGCGTTGCGGCATTGCCTCGGGAAAAAACAATAACAGTACTAATTAAAGTACTGAAAGGCTAGGTGAGACTGAAAGTTGGGTGGGGCGAACGTGACGCCGGGCGCTTTACACACGCTCTTCTCCTTTTTACGTGGGAGATGGTAGGACAGTCGCGGACAACCAGCTCGAAGGCGAAGCGTGGGGTCGGTGGGACGATGAATTACTAGCGTGGCGCCGAGCGCTTTACACACGCTCTACTCTTTTTTACGTGGGAGTAGATAGGACTAGCGTGGCGCCGAGCGCTTTACACACGCTCTTCTCTAGTGTAACTTGGTGGAGGGCCCATAACCTGTTAGAGTTGGGAACGGATAGTTACACGGAGGTCGTGCCGGCCCCACAAGGGGGCCGGCTGTGGTGACTAGAGAAGTGTGTGGAGAGAGATGGCGGCCGGCGAAGGCACCGGCAAGGCCGGCCGACCGCCACTAATAGGGAATAGAGTACCGCTAATAGCATAACACTAAGTACTAGAATGACAAATAGCTACCTTGTACATAAGTACTATGCAACGGGATGCTAGTGCTAACAGGACCAGTCAACGTCCCCTCCCCACATGGCCTCCGCTACTGCTTGCTCGCCATTGATCACCACACCCATTGCATGTGGGTGCGGTTCCTCAAGTCCAAAGACGATGCGTGTTCGGAGTTGGAAACCATCCTCCTGGGCATCAAGCACCCGCATGCACGTCATCACTCCCAATCGGGCGCGTTCGCACCAGTCATAAAATTTGACTCGGACTCTGTCTTTGAAGCTGCAGCCACCCGCCAGATGTGCGCAGATCTCGGCGTCGGGGTCCAGTTCTCTGCCCCATACGCCCACCACATGCTCGGCAAAGCCGAACGTCCTTGGCGCACTATCTGGGGCAATGCGTCGGCAGTACTCCATAGTATGGCCGTTCCCAGCTCCATGTGGTCATGCGCTGTCAGCACTCTTGTGTACCTCCGCAACCGCACGTACAGTCACTCAGTCGGACCCAATGGTGGCACCCCTCACCCTCCTTACGTCGTCTGTGCCTGACGCCTCCAAGTTCCGCGTCTTCGGGTGCGCCGTCTTCGCCAAGGTGCCCGACAAACTACGTCGAAAACTCAGTGCAAAGGCGTTTCGTCGCGTCATGGTTGGCTACCCCACTGACGCACCCGGGTACCGTGTGTACAACCCGAAAATACGCCGCATCACCACTTCCGTCCATGTTGTCCTTCAGGACGACACCCCGGGCTTCGGCGCACAACTCTCCGTCGACTCGGCCATCACCGACCATTCGGATGACGCACCTGCCGCCTCACCCCAATCCCACCCCATCAACATATTATTGCCAGACCCCCTACCTCTTGCAGCCCCTCGCCAAGCTCGGCTCCGCTCTCATCCCCTACGCTACGGCGAAATGGTTGCCCACGTGTCCGACTACCCCCCGACCCTCGTGACGGCGTGTTGTGACCCTGAACATGGCAAAGCCAAAGATGACATCTTTGAACACCCTCACGTTCCCGACCTTATCACTAGTCCCCACCACACACATGCCGGCACGTCACCTACTGCCGTCGCCCTCATGTCCGCCCGGGAGTGTGTGGAACCGAAGTCGTACCGGGCTGCCTTGGACAGCGCCCATACCCCCTAGTGGCAAGCCGCTATGCAGCAGGAGTACTCCTCCCTCATGGACAACGGCACTTGGGAACTCGTTGACCTTCCCCCGAGTCGCATGGTAGTTAACAACATGTAGATCTACAAAGTCAAGTCAGACACTACCGGTGATGTCTCCCGCTTCAAAGCGCGGTTCGTCGCCAAAGGGTGCAGCCAAGGCGCTGGACTAGATTACACGGAGACGTTCTCCCATGTCATACGCATGGCCAGCCTGCGCCTCTTCCTGGCCATCGCAGCCGCCCGCGACCTTGAGCTCTGCCAACTTGACATCGACACTGCGTTTCTCTACGCACCCATTAAGGAAGACGTGTACATCCGCCAGCCCCTCGGCTTCGACGATGGCACATCCAAAGTGTGTCACGTCAGGCGCTGCATGTACGACCTTAAGCAGTCCCCCCGCGGGTTCAACATGCTCCTTTGTGCATGGCTCGTCGACCATGGGTGGCAACAATGCGTTTCCGACCCGTGCATCTACATCTTCCGCACCGGTCACGTCTTCGCCATGATCGCGTTGTACGTCGATGACATCCCTGCACCATGCAATGATACCGCATGGCTTGCATAGTTCAAGGCCCAGCTCGGAGCACGGTTCAAGATCAAGGACCTCGGCGACCTCCCCCAATTACTCGGCATGCACATCACCCGCAATCGCTCGGCCCGCACCATCTCGTTGGACCAATCTAAGTACCTGCGCGACATCCTCGCCAAGTAAGGCATGGCCGACTCTAAACCGTCGTCCCTTCCCATGGACCCCGGCTTCCTCGCCGGCCTTGCTCACATGACCTCGCCCTCTCTCACCGGCGTGGCCAAGGACGTTTACCCAGCCTTCTGGGCAGTCTCCAAAACGCGGCCATCTGCACGCGCCCCGATGTCTCCACGGCGTTGAGCATCCTCGGCTCCGCCCAAGCCTACCCCACGGCCGCCCACATGCAGGCTTTGAAGAAGGTTCTTCGATACCTCCATGGCACCATCGACATGCGCTTAACGTTGGGGGGGGGCACGGACCACAGCCTCCAACTCACAGGCTTCGCCGACGCTAACTGGGCTAACGACAGGAGCACCCGCAAGTCCCGTTCGGGCTATCTCTTCACCCTCGGACGCGGGCCCATCAGCTACAAGTCCAAACAACAGACATGTGTGGCCCAATCCACGTGTGAAGCCAAGTACTACTCTGCGGCGGATGCCACCAAGTAGGGACTCCACCTCCGGCAACTTATGGGGCAGATCTTCAACGCCACCATCACCGAAACCACCACCATCTGGGAGGACAACCTGTTAATCCATGTACACACGGAATGGCATGAAGGGGGATAGATCCGCCGCTTCCCGGAACGGAGGTGTACGCCTTATCCAAGTACCGCCAAAAGTCGGTACCCGATAGGCACATATTGTGTATATGAACCCATCGCATCGCATCGCGACTGAGCGGCGAACACCTATAGCGAACACCTATAGGTGGAGGGCCAAGACTCCCCAGGAGTCTAGCGTACACATGTGTCCATTAGTAGTCCTACGGAGGGATATGTAAACAAACCAAAGCGCCATTGCGTACTCCCATAACGCCTTGGTTAGCGAGAAGACCAAGCACATCGGTCTGAAGTGGCACTTCCTCAATGACCACGTGGAGCAGGGAACCATCAAGTCAAGGTACTTCCCCACTGACCAAATGGTGGCGGACATGTTCACCAAGCCCCTCCCAGGACCTGCACTGGCAAGACACCGAAGTGCAATCCTTGGAGGACAAGACCCATTGTAACGCTTCATCCCGTAGCTACCTTCATGGGGAGTGTTGTAAATAATACCTTATAGTTATTAGTTGCAGATTGCTATTGTAAGCTAATCTAGATATGATTAGTACATGTCTAGATCGGACATACCGATAACATGTTTGTTTTGGTATAGAGCTGTCGCTAGGCTACAACTCTAATACTTCTGTTGTCCCGACACCACGCCTCGGGCGGGTTGTCTCTGTGACTGTCCCTTCGCGTGACTGTGACTGTAACTACGTATGCGTAAGTTATCTTCCTCACCGATCGTGTGTGCACGGTTTAACATGGTTAGATATGTTAATGCCGTGCCATGTGTGGTGCCTTATTGCCGTTGTATGAGCAAACTATGTCTTCTGGGTAGAGTGAGTAGTAAGTGTGGGAGTGCAAAGAATTGTCGAGGGAGTCTCAGTAGAGTTCGGTTTGGATATGGAAGGTGCGACGGAGGGCGGAGGGGAAGTCTTCGCAAGTGCCCCATCTGTTGCGTGTGGTAGTGGCGGGTGTGGGTGAGTCGATTTCTGAGCGGGAGCCGAGTCTTGTGATGAGGTGGTATACCTCTTCTTCGAATGTGCGGTGTGTGAGGTCGGGACGGAAGAGTTGGAAGAGGTGTCGGATTTAGGGGCCGGAGAGAGTTGTGACCGCGCGGCCGTCGGGAGTGCAAAGTGTGGTTGTGTCGTGGAGGGTTGGGTGGGTGTGGATGGTGTAATTGCCAATGGGGAGCATGTAGAGGTCTGGGTTGATGGGTCTTGTTTGATGGAGATGAGGGGGTGCATTCATGGGGGCGGGTCCGGCGTCGGGGAGGATGGGGGATGTGGTTGGGACGAAACTGGTATTGAAGGCAATTAGGGCAGTGGGGCCGGTCCGCGTCTCATTGACGGTGTCGTGGAGTTGGAGGCAGGAGCCCATCGGACCTCGTGTACGCGGGTGAGGTCTTGCTTTTGGCCGCTTTCGCACCAGTCGCATTGCCATGTGTCGGGCCCTTGAGCGGGGCGGCATTGGAAATGGACGGCAAAGTGCGGGCAGGTGCAACAAGAGGAAGTGGGGTCCGGGTGAAGGGGGTCGTGGCAAAGAGAGCATAGGGAGGGAGAGGGGGTGGGGAGACATACCGAAGTGGGGGTGGAGGATATGAGGCGGAAGCCGTCGTCGAGTTGGAGTTGGGTGTCCTATTCCGTGAGGTGTTCCGGGGCCCATTCCATCGTGTATTGTGCTTGACCGTATTCAGTGTCCTTATGCTTTGAGGTGATGTGTTTGACGTCGCAGGCAAGGTAAGAGCTGTCCGAGGGGGAGAGATGTTCCGCTTCGATGTGTGAGGTGGGGGCAAAGGGGGGTGGTGTTGATGCGGGGCGGTCGGATGCCGGGGTAAGGGTGTTGGGGGAGCGGGGGAAATGGGGTAATAAGAGAGGAATCCAAGATGCGTGGATGGTGGTGGGTGGAGTGGCATGTTCAACGGTTGGGTGTGTGGTGGACAAGCGGCTGTGAATGGTGTCGAGGGGTTCAATGACGACCGCGGCTAGGAGACGCATGGGGACATAGAATGAGTCGCTGGCCCTTTCGAGTATGGATTTGTATTTTAATTGTTTGAGGAGCACGGAGGAGTTGGAGGCGCGTAGAAGGATTTTTGGCCATGGTGATGTTGTTATGCCACACGGGGGTGAGGCGGGAGAGGAGGGATTTTTGTGTGTGGCGGGGTGTGGAGTCGCATTATGCTTGTTTGTAAGTGTGTGGGTCGGGGATGTGAGAGGCTTTGTTGCGGAGTGAGGCGAGGAGGGTGTCGTCTTGGCGTGTGAAGTGGGCGTGGAGTGTGGAGGCGATGGGGTTGGTGAGTGTGAGGGGGGGGATATTGTGGAAGAATGTGCCGGCGTCTCGTTGGCCCCGGACTAGGAATCTGTGTTGGCGGGGAGGAACCACGGGACATGATGGACTCGGTGGACCAATGGTTGCAGGTGGCGGGGATGGTGTGGATGTGTGTTCTGGCCATGTGGCCTCTTTACCCCGGGGTGTTCATGATTTCGCGGAGGTGACAAACTATGAGTTGTGTTGCGTGAGCTTTGAGGGAAGGAAGGCCGTAGCCTCCTAGGTCGAGTACTCGGATGTGGGGCGGTGTAGAGCTGTGCAGGGGAGGTTACGCATTGAGGAGTCGGCGGAGCGGAGTGCCCGGCAGATTTTGCCCTCGAGGGTGTCGAGTTGTGTGTCGCTGAATGGGCCGAGCTGGAGGGTGAAGTGCTTTCCAATGAAGAGTCCGCGAATGACGCGGATTCAACGGGATTGTGTGAGTAGGGAGGTGGATAGGGTATTGATGAGGGATGTGGTCGTGCTCTTTAGTTTGCGCGAGTGCTTGGTAAAGGAGAGGGTGGTGTTCCGAGGACCCACTTGGATTCCGAGGGGCCGATGGAGGGGATGGGGGAGCTACAACTAGACTATTTATTGCCACCTGAATGTGACTCTTGTAACCATTCTCTCTCTCACGTTTTCAGTCACCTTGCACCTTCCATGACCTCTATAGCGACAATTTCGGCACACCACTTCAAGTACTGTGCGACCTCTTAGTTAATCTAATCGAACTGTCTCAATCCTTACTACTCACATAGCCTACGAGATGTGAGTTACGTTTCCGCGGGCGTCCGCCTAACGTCGTTGTAGTACAAGTATCCGTATAAGTTTCAGCACTCGTCGTCCTTCCGCTTGACTGGGCATATCGCGGTCCGAAATCGGTCAGGCAGGCGGGCTGAACGGGCGACGGAAGGGTGGAATAAGTGCGAGCATAGTGCTGACGATTCCGGAGACTTCCCCAACGGCGCGGCCCACCCACCAGGGCTGAGTTTAGCCAGCTCAACACGGCCCAAAACCGACAGAGCTGTGTGAACGAATAGCCTGCATCGCGTAGAATTTCCAAATATCAGCTTGCCACCGAAGGTGACCCCCGGACCCGTCGGCACTCGCCGGTCCACACGTGCCCAATTTTGTTTCACAGATCGTTTCGTCGCGAACCAGCACCGTCATATCTGTGTCGCCCACCCGCGTGGCTTGCAGCCGTTCCCTCCTCCAAGCACCCCGCTCATTTTGCTGTTTATCACATAATTTCGGCATGTTCTGGCATACAGGGACGTCGAAATGGCGGGACGACGAGGCAGGTGCGACTGGGCCGGCGTGGTGCTGCGCGTATTTATTGTAATCGGAACGGTGCGACACTCCCGCCAAGTATCGTTCCCCACCGAGTCACGATAAGCGGTCAGTACTTGCGTCTGAATCGCCGTGTGTGGAGCGAGTCTGAAGCACTTGATCATACCTCTAAACTAGTGACCCTCCCGTCGGCAGTTGTCGGGCCTTGCGCTGGCAGGACTGGCTCTTTCGATGGAGATGCCGCCACAGAGCGTCCCCACCTGGTGCAGTGTGCCACCCTCTATCCCACCCGCATCCTGACACCCATCACAATACTCCAGTTTCTTCCGTTTCGTGTTATTCTATCTACAAAAGCATTTTGAATTTCGAAGCGATACACTCTCAAAATTCACACGCTCATCATTCATTCAGCCTTCAAGTCGAGTCAGCCCATTAGTCTTCCTCTCACAAATACACATGCCGAGATTCTGAGTGGCATGATGACGCTCTGGGTGACACACAGGTCGCTGCTGTCGCTCGGCATCCTTACCGTCATGTCGGGACTCATCGGCATTATCGCCACCTTCACGCGCGGCTGCTGCCTCGTAATGTACTTTGGCGTCGGCCTCGTCTCATTCCTCATGCAGGTAGTCGTGCTGGTGGGGCTGTTCTTCTACTATGACTGGGTAAGTTCCCCCACACGCAGTGTCTCCACCCCTCAGCCAACCCTTCCTACCTGCCTCACGCACTCACCCCGTCACTTGGCCGCCTGTCCCTTCAGACAGTGGAGGCGCTCACCAACGGAAACCCGGACGACATGGTCAGCATTGAGCAGTACCTGAGCATCGGCAAGTGGGTACTGTTTGGGCTCGTCATTGCGCAGCTGGTCAGCCTCGTCATGGCGCTGTTTGTGCGCTGCACTGCCCCCACTGTGGAGTTTCACAACCTCGATGCCGCGGAGGATCGCGAGCTGCACATGCAGGCGATTCGCGACGACATTGAGGAGCGCAAAGTGGACACTACAGACAGCAGGCATGCGCATCCCTTAACCTCCCTCCCCCTACAAATTCCTCCTACCCAACTCTTTTGCCCCCCGTTGATGTGTCTGACCAATCTGCATCGCCGCTCTGCAGCCTTGCGGGCAGGATGTCCGAAAAGTACGGAAAGTTTTCACGCGGAGCGTTTTGAGCGACGCCTGGGGGAGAGTAGATGCCCCTGTTGAGGGGGCACTGATGGGCGTGCCAGCATACTCAGCTGCTTTATGCATGCAGCCTCAATATACAGCCTCTACAATGTAATATATAGTCTTCCTATCCTTTATTGGGCCATATTTGTGTGTGCAGCTCTGCGCCATCCTTTCCCCAGCACTTCCGTTGTATTATCGCCTTCATAGATGTGGTCGTGAAGAGTTCGATAGGAAGGTGTGCACTCGATACGATCGTGCCGAAAGGGATGGGATAGGTTTCTGCAGGCCAGGCCGTGTATGCGCGGATCCAATCCGTATGATGTGTCATGCAGGCAGAGCATCAAGACATGTAATAGGAGAAATAGGCTATTTATTGTTACTAGGACGCAACAGCTGCCTCGTACTCCGGCTCAGTTCCCGGTGCCAAGGATATACTAAAGGGAATACTCGCATTAGGCATCTGATTTAGATTCGGCGCGCGCTTGGTGCTGTGCAGCGATGACCCCCGCCGCGAGGTTATCGTCCTCAAGAGGCACGACCTATTGAACGATGAGCGCTGTGTCAGCGTGGGTGGGCCAACAGCGGGCCTACGCATAATGCAAGGTATTGATGGATATGCACCACTGACAAGGAGGTTGTTGATGAATGGGGGGTTAACCTTTTGTCGCAGTCTGCTGACAGTCCCTCGCTGTCGTTTGACGGCAGTGTGGTTGGTGCTGCCACCACGCAATGCATCCAGCTCTTTATCCAGATTCACCTTCGCATCCGAGACGGTCGCCAGCTGACTCTCCACCTGCCCAAGCAGCTCCTATTGTAGATGTAGCAGTGGTGACGAATTAGCTCAGCACAGTAAAGCGCTGCCGTTGTGCACCCAGACCAACCTCTTCTCACCTGCACCTGCTTCAGCTCTGCTTGGCATTCGTTGAGGCTGGACTGGGCCTCAGAGCGCTGCTGCTCCGCTTGCGTCTTGCTAGACTGGCAGTTCTGCATGCATTTGGTTATAATGCAAAGAATACATAAACTTAATTCATTTAGTCTATTTCATTTAAGCGCCGAAAAACGGGAACATCGATAGAAAGCTGTTGACCGGCGGCACCTCGGAGGCGGCCAGAGCCTCCCCCAGCCGAGCATCACAAGCATCGGCTCGAGCCACCGCTTGCAGCTTTGCCTCCACTTCTTCCTTCGCGCCGCTACGCAGCTGCGCTGCCGCTGACGCCTCCTTCTCCGCCCGCTCTCGAAACTGCGCGACCTCAGCGCGCCCCTGCCGCGCTGCCCGCGACGCCTCGAGATTCGCGGTTTCCAGCTCTCGCAGCTTCAGCGTGTTCTACGTCAGCAAACAAGCCCGGCAGTCGTTCAGCTCTAGAATGAATCCTCGGCCAGACTTGTGGCAGGGGGACTGCGCCACGCAGTGGGATGTTCTGATAGGGCGACAATGCGCTACGGCCGATAGGTGAAGTTGTACCTGTTCGAGCTGCCCCTTCACGCGCTGATACTTTGCCTTCCACTCCGCCGAGTCAGCCTCAGAATCGCGATACATTTGTTCGAAGTGTTTACCGCTACGGCGGATCAGTTCTAGATCACGGAGAAGCGCGGCGCGCCACTGCAGCATCCCTGCCCCGCCGAGCAACAGCGCCGCGCAACAAAGTAAAAACAGCGGCTGCCAGCGCGACCCGCTGCCCGGCGGAGCCCGCATAACGCCCACCCCGTGTTCCTGATCGTCACGAAGGCGAAATATCAGGGAAAATGTGCCACTTCTTCTCCACGCGGCAGTGCATCAGGGCTTCCAGCGACGCCCACGCGGTCCGCTGCAGTGGGTGAGCAACAAGATGGTCTAACGCTAAGATGGGTCGTCCGATGGCTTTATTTATCGCTTGTGGTAGGTCCGATGCCGGGGTAGCATCATTTTCAGCCCTGAAATGAAACCCTAACATGTACCCTAGATAACCCTTACCAAATTCTAACCACCCGTACCTTAACATCTAAAAATTGAAAATTGAAAATTGTTTACAACGATCACCGAGTTAACGGCTGCTGTCTTCCGGCGCCCCTGTGATCAGGCCTTCTTGAGTGCCTTTTTCATCGTAGGATATGCGCCATGAATCCACTGATCCCAACCTCTCCAATGGCAATAACAAGGCTGTCAAATTCATGCTAGTAAACAGTAACTGTACACTAGTTTTGAAGAAGAAATCATCGCTATAGTCTCGAGGATGCGTAGCGTGCTCCACCTTTTGTGAGGGCGTTGACTAGCCAAGCTGGTTAGCTGACGCTGGGCGCGACGGGCCTACTTGACCTTTGCTCCTATGTGACTCCGGTCGTGCCGAAGCTCGGGGGGAAGGCATGCGAAAAACCCCCTCGCACAGGTTGTCGACGGTCCCGTCTCAATCCACGCGCTCCCCCGTCCGATATATCGTTGCTCCTCCCGTCGCGGCTCGCCTCCCAGCCTCGACTTCCTTACCCCTCCGGGGGCTAGGGAGAGAGAAAGCCCATAGCTCACTCTTGCCTCCGCGCCATATTTCCTCATATCCCGGGTCCTCCGCTTGTTTCCAACATAGATATGATCGTGCGAAAGCCGCCCGTGCCCTCCCCCGTTGGTTGGCGCTGTTAGGGGGCCGCCTTTATAAGCATAGTGCCGTTGCAATAACCCTAGGCACCATGCATGAGGCAGCATGTCGATAACTTGGCACCGACCGGGGGAGAGGTTGGTCGAACTTGTTGATCGAGTCGCCACTCCCTAACAGATGATGGGTGCGGAAATTATTTATCCGAAAACCCTCCGTATCGGGTTTTTCTAGCGGCGGTCGATCATGTTGACCTCCGCCGCCAGACAATGTCGCTCCTCCGGCTGCAACCCTCCTCCGTCTTGCGTAGCTTCTAGCCTCGCCCCTAGGGGAGACTCGAAACTCACAAGGTTGGACGATTGCAAGCGAGCGCATTGCCATGGCGTTGCTTCCCTTCTCTCCGCCGCCATCTTTAACACCCGCGTCCGACCGTTGATCCGTCCGTACCCCCTTTCGCCAAAAAATATGTCATAGACATCGCCCCCGTCCCCTTGTCGGGAGAGTAGTTGGGAGTGTTCAATCGCAAAAACCCATATCGGACGGGGCGAGCGGGAGATCTAAGTGTTGGTGTACAGTTCACACACAAACAAGAATTCATGTGGGGAGTCCACAACACCCGCCTACTCACCCATAACCCCACCCTACGCTGCCCCCTATGTGGCCAATTCACTAGCAACGGCCACATGGCCGGTAACTGCCCCACCATGTATGGCCTAAGACAGGACCGACACAACAGCGCGCTACAACTCCTACTCTCCCTACTGGAACGCCACAACGGAGGCCGCTGGGAAACCATCACCGCAGACTTCGGTAACAAACCCATCAAATCATTTGCTTCCCCCTCCCATGTCAACCCTCCCCTTGACTGTCACCCACCTCACCCCACCCACATGTCCACCCGCCTTGTTGATGCTGGCGAAGGTCTCTCGCCCGACTCCCTAACCTCGTGTCCCGCCGTCCTACCCCCTGAGATACTCCCCCCCGCGCTACGACCCCCCGCACACAAACCGGATTTCATTCGCCTTCTCGAACCTCGATTTGTCGGTCACACAAAAGGCCGCCGCCGATACGCATCCATAAAAAAGATCCAGATATGAGAGTGGAAGTACTGCACGGACAATAACCTCTTCCACACAGCTCACCTCATCCGTGCCAAATACACACCCCTTGCAAACGCCATCCGTAGCCATTGGCCAAGCACATTGGTCGACGTCCTTTCCATCGTTATGAGCCGCACATGTACACCGCACTCCTCCACCATCACGAGTCTCACCTCCCTACTCACAGCCCGCACAGACCCTCCTGACAAACTCATCTCCAAAGCACGCATCGACACGTCTCGCATCCTTGCACAGCTCCACACGCACATTGTCCAATGGCTACATCATCTCCTACTCATATACCGCATAAAGTCCCGCACGACCTCCCGCCGCGCCTCCGCACGTTGCCCCCTTGCACGACCCTAACTGCACGCAACCCTCGCCTCGTCTTGCACACCTCCCCGGGGGGGAGTAAAACCCCCGAACACCCTTGAAGAGGTTGGATTCAGGTGGTTAACGGTCTAGCCCTGACTTGTAAGTTCCCTGCATGGCATAGTTGGGTGGGTCCACAGACAGCAACCGGTGCATACGGCTTTTGGTGAAAAACCGGCGCATACGGTTCATGTTGTAAACAATTTCAATTTCAATTTCAATATGTTGGTGTACATATATTATGATTTTCCAAAACCCTCCGTCTATGGCTTCCCGACAGCTGCTAATCCCGCGGATCGCAATTGGCGTAACCTCGTTTACCCCCCCACCGTGCCAAGCATCGTACGGGTACAAGGGAACTAGCGCCCACCTCGTGGAGGTAGATTTAGGTGCCGACGGGCCTGCGAGCGCACCTCCCTCCGGGGCCGCCGCCGCTAAGACGAGACTCTAAAGCTCCTCGACCGCGTCGCGTCCCTAATCGACCGCTTCGGGCTAGGACGCAACTCCAAGAAAGACCAATGGGAGCCTACAAAAATCTGCGAGCACCTCGGTTTCCACATCGACACTACAACCCCTACCTTCCGAGCCCATGCATCGAAACTAAACGCCATTGCTACCCTCTCATGGAGCCCACTGCAATGCTCTGCACGAGACGCCCGTTGGCTACTTGCTCGACAACTCGAAGTATTCGCCGGAAGAGCGCAGTACTTCTACGTCGCCATCCCGGCGGCTCGCTTCTACATCCACGAACTGAACGACGTCCTCGCTACTCGAACATGATGGGGAGGACTCGTGAAGCTCACCTATCGGCTGAAACGAAACCTCCACTGGTGGACGCAAGTACCCTCCGCCAACAACGGCCGCTCCATCTTCTCCTCAATCGGGCGGACCGCCTACTTGCATGGCGATAGCTCATGTTACGGCTAGGGGACAGTGCTGAACGAGCAAGTGGAAGCACGGGTTTTCTAGTTCGAGGCAGATCAACAACAACACATCACCTGGAAAGAATCGAAGGCCGTGCGATTCGTTGTCCTTTCACTCCTCTCGCTATTGCGCGGACGAAAAGTACTTCTCGAGGACAATCCAGCAGTGGTGGCTGTGCTCAATCACCGTACGTCCCGGTCGCAAGCCATGATTGACGACCTTCCGCAACTCTAGGAACTCATCGACACTAACAACGTAAGCATTCGCGCGCGCTATACTCGATCCGCGGCCAACGTTTGGGCCGACAGACTCAACCGCGAAAAAAACAAGGACGAGTGGTATCTCCCGCATATTCACTTACTTGGACTCACTGTGAGGCCCCCAATCCATTGATAGATTTGCCACGCAAGGCAACACGCAACTGCCTCGCTACAATGCCCTCTTGCGAGACCCAACCTCCGAAGCCGTGGACTGCCTCCATTTACGTGATAGACTATGGACCTCGGAGACCAACTTGTGCAACCAACATTGGAGGTTCCTTTCCGACCTCGTCCGAAAATTACTCCAATCTCGCGCCGAAGTGACAGTCATCGCGCCATAATGGCACGCCAAACAATGGTACCAACTACTGAGCGAGCTATCCGACGAGCAAATCTTGTACCCCCCTCCCAAGGTTGATTCTCTCCGGGCAAGCGCGGAGCGTACTAGGGCGTAGGACTGCCCGGCTGGAGCGTCACGGCCTTCCACGTACCACACCGGCATGGCTCTACCGATCACGCGGAAATCTTGACCCAAACCCGACTGCCGGGACGTCCGTTCCCATATCTAGACACGTCCGGACATCCGCGGACAACGACCACCCGGCCGCACTAGTGAAGTACAGACTCATCGAACCTTTGGCCCACGCACCTCGGCACGCCTCGATGCGCAACCATGAATGCGCACTCGTCGGGACGGACGACCTGGGCGATCTCGCACTCAACCTCCTTACCGGATTCCTCGCCCCCACCACCTACAACAACTACGGCACCGGAATGCACCGTTTCATGGTTTCTTGCGACGAAGAGGGCATAACCCCGCTATAGGCTACCGCGGCCGATATGCTTCGCTTTACAACATGGCTCGCCCGAGCTGGAACCGTTGCGGCTAGCAGCCTCCAACCCTACTTCTCAACGATCAACAAATTCTTCGCGACTACCTTAAGGAGTTAGTGGCGCTTGGGCCACTTCTAACGGACGCGCGTCGAGGACTCGCCATGCAACAACGGTCCATCACCGACACCGACATTCGCGTACCATTCCCAGCACCCATTGTACAACATATGCTACAATTCGCCCACTCACATCACCCCTTGCTAACATTGCAGCCGTACACCCTCGTACGCATCAAGACCTTCCGCGCGATTCTCGCAGTCTACACTAACTACTGATTTTTTGTCGCGCGGAAACCGGAGTACGCTGCCACATGGACGACATCGCGGTCGACAAGACTAGTGGTAACATATTGTTATTCGCACGAAAGGCAAAGGGAAATCAACGTAGAACCGCGGCCGACAAACCGCTACTACAACTCCCGATTGTTGCAATACCGCTACTAGCGGACCTCCTTGAGGCGTTTACCGCTGGACGCACTAGTCACTACAACCAACTCGACACTGGACCCGAGCCCGCAACCTTTTGGGCCGTCACACGTGGATTGCAGGGACCATCACCGTATGAATTAGAGAGGCGTGTACCTCAATTGGCGCGTCGCCCCCCCCCCCCCCCCCCCCGCAATTCAAATGAACATAGCATAGCCTACGGAAGGGCGCGGCGTCCACCGCCGCATGCATCGGCGCACCCATCACCCAGATTCGCAATATGGATGGTTGGTCGTAAACCAACAACGTCGTCACTGGCAAGTACATCGACCCTACCATGAGCGAAAGTTTTTTCGCTGCGAAACACCATTTCCTTGGTTGTTCTTTGGTTGGCTTGTCGCCACACCCCCGGTTCAGTAGCCTACGCCGACCTTCGTCCGGTATTAAATGGCAAAATCTGACTCCGTGTCGCAAAATTCTTGTATTGGTAAAATAATGGGGTTTAACGGTTAGTTAACGTACCATGTTGAGTCCACCGAAGGCAACGCGCGGAGACAAAGCGTCACAAGCGCATTAAATTGTCAGCGGCGGACGCCCACATGTTCTACCTCTAAAGCAGCTCCTCTAGCTGGTAGCAGCCACCTTCGTCTGCCTTTGCGCTCGCCCAATCGGCTTGCTGCGCAACCCTCCCACCCCTCCCTAATCAAGCGCTCAGTAGAAATAACACCTCATCTGTTTTATTGCATGTTTATCTAAAATGTAAGCAAGATTTAATCTTTGGCATAGTCAAACTCCTGGT